>VZRL01002494.1:1106275-1121104 GCA_013397895.1 Origma solitaria | reverse complement strand
TAAAAAAAAAAAAAAAAAAAAAAAAAAAAGCTAAATGCTTCTTTCCCCACCCAGTTTATTAGATAAAAGTCCAGAGGGTGGGAATTAAGTGTGATCTCTCTTGTATTTCTTGATAGCATTCTGAGTTATACTTGGGTATAAATAGTTAATTCATCTGGGCAATCTTATTTACAGCTTAACTGCTGTGCTAAAGTACTTATTGAGAAATCTGTAAAGGAAAAAACAAAAACAGAACTCCTGAGGCAAAAAACTTATAAGAGCACAACAAAATCATTAACACAGGTTTAGAAATTACTGTTTCTTCTGAGAGACTGTATTATTTCTAGGAATTATACATTCCACAGGTTTTTTTGACATTGCTGTTTAAAAAGTGGGAGATTTGCATTTTTACTTTTTCTTTTTTAATAAATGTTTTCTTATCACTAATAATATCTTCTGAAATACTAACGATTTATTTAATATTTTAGAAGCTGTTTGTTTATCATACTTTGCTGTAGCTTCTACCAACTGATGACAATTGAAAGAACAATCTGAAATTCAACACAAGCATCAATAATGTAAAGTTTTGGAGATTCCAAATAACTCAAGAGCATCAAAACTAATGGTTTTCTCTAGTGCTGAGTTTGTTTCAAATGCTCTGAGAGGAGGTGAGCTTTAATCATTTACTACAACATGAAGGGCAACAATTGCATGTTTACACCTCTAAATCAGGCAAGTGGAATGTTGAATCTCTGAGCTGATTCTTAAAGCATAGATGAAGTGACTCCAATATATTTTGGATAAAATTTTTCTACAAGAGGTACATTTGAATATACTATCTTTAAGTATGTCCTAACAACACATTTCAGCCTGTGCAAGCTTCATATTTAAAGTTGTGCTTGATATGTTTGTTTCAGTCTGGGACAAGGACTTTTATCTCTCTTCTGCTTTAGCACAAAAAATGCTCGTAACACAAAAAATGAACCTTAATAATAAAGACTACCACTAAAGGAGAAAAATCTGAATTTACTTTATCGCAGGTTTTTTTTCATGTTAAATGGGAAATCATCACTTTAAATGATCTTGTGGACTACACAGACCATGTTGTGCTCAGGAAAGCAGAATATGACATGTAAATAATGTCTCTGATGTGAGAAATGTCATAACAAAGTTACCTAAAAGTAAAGGAGGAGCAACAGCAGAAGATATCAAACTGCTTTACTCATTACACCTGACTTGAAGCACAGCACACACGTATCTAAAATGACATATTTTTCTTGATGTAGACAGGGAGAAAAGAGTTAAAGCTCTTTATTCTTGTCTTCGTTAGGAAAAGATTTGAGTTCTCATTTTGTTACATAATTCAATTTCTGTTCAAATTATATAGAAAAAAAAGTCAGGATTCAAGCAAAAGAAAGCTCAGTATAAAGTCTAAACTACCCTGTTGTCTTTAAGAAAGCCCCTTAAATAATATTTAGCTACAAGGCTTTTTTCCCTGAGATTTTTACTGTTTAACACAGATACAATGTTGTGTTAACAAACACCAATGTGTCTTAAACCAGTCATGATCTCCTCCTTCCCCACTCATCACTGTGCACCCTGCAGAGCATGAACCTTGAGCAAAGAGTGTCAGTCTTCCAAGCAGCGAGTTATTATTCTTCTGTTGAACACAAAGGTGAACTTGACCTGAAAGCACTCAACAGGGAGAACACAAGATCTCCAATTTCAAGAGCTTGGAACAAGGAATCACATCACCCATGCACACTGTGTAGGAAAATTGGCTTCTGCTCCACACATCCTCTGATCACAGTTGCCTGCTGATGCAATTACTTCCTGGTTTTTGAGTCCTGTTCCTCTGAGTGTCCCTTCTCTGTACCCTGCAGACTGATCACCTTCCCTTACCAACCCCACACAACACAGACCAGAAGCCCTCTTGGGCACTGAGTCCTTAAGATACATGCAGAGATAAAAACAGTGAATTTGTGAAACCACGACTGTGATTTTCCTCGTGGTGGGATCCCATGGCTAACTAGTTCAATCTGTGTGGATTCTCTCAGTCTCTGCACTACTAGGAGGGTATGGGCACACGTGCCTTGAAAAAAGAAATTCTTATAAGAAATGTGTTATCTCTAAAACTCATTCAAATGTACACTGAAAGATTAAAGAAAATACATTTTTATAAAAATAAACTCCGTTTTTTCAGCCATGAAATGAATTTGAAATTGTTATCCATATGCAGTTAATTTATTTATATATTTTGCTCCAATTAAGCCCTTACACAGTATTCACAGCACTGAACACCAGAGCACTGGGATCATTACTTACCTAATGTCTTCAAAGTTTGTTGTTATCATGGCTACATGCTTCTGTGATATTTTCATTCCAAATATCTGTAGCCAATAATACGAACTAACTAAAAAGCTCTAAGCAATTACTTTCCTTATGTGAGTGTTCTAACGGCTTTTACTCACCTTTTGTGACTATTTTCTTTTTCACAAGCTTTCCATGAAAATCCATGCCCTAGAAATACTCAATTCTTAAGACAAGGCAACTTATTTCATAGCTGGGCATAAAAGAGCTGGGAAATCTAAGCAAGTCTGGAAGGTTTTGAAACTGTTTGGTGACCTCCCTTGGATTAAAGCTCTGTGTGACATGCTGCATCCTTGACCAAGCCACCTCTCTCTAGATTTCTATTATGCAACACATTCCCACACAGACATATTCACTCAGTGAATAGTATGAAAACACCTATTTGAGCTGATGTTCAACAAAGGGAAAAAAATTACGTTGAAAAGATGGAGGTTCTATTTAGAGCATAATAGAGATTGGTGTCCTAAATGATATAAAAGGAATAAAAACCATAAACTGATATTCACCAAGCTAACCTATTAATCCTTAAGAAGTGTTTCAATATAATACTCCTTGTACTACTTTAAAAGCACAACATGTGTTTTGTATAATCTCAATTTCTAATCCCTTTAAAAATAATAAAAAGATATCTGGAGGCCAGTTGAGCCACTTGACCCATAAACAGGATTATTTTACCTGAAGCTGCTGATTTTCCTGTGACAACATTATGTTCTCTCTTTAGGCCTAATTGTTTAAAAAATAAATCCTGCTGGGATTAAACATATGATCAAGCTATAGCAGAATAACAATAACATCAGTCAGGTGATTCAATAACTGCCCATGTGATACTTTTAGATTTCAAAAAATGCAATGTAATATACCTCAGTTTGTCTTTTACTGTGAACTAAATGAAATGGAAAAATCCCAAGCCTTTAGGGCAAGTAGCATATGTATAAGAAGTGATGTTTTATTAGACAGCAGTCATTTAAACCTGTGCTTGAGAACTAGAGGATTTAGGTATATTAACCCAATTGATTTTCGGAGCAGACAGTTTTCTACATCATCTCCCTCTTCTAGATGGTATGACTGACTCTTCTCTAATTTCTTGTATTTTGTTTTTCATTTTCCTTTATGTGATTTTATATGGTTATCTTTATCTAGTAATACTTTCCCCAAAGTCCAGTCTCTTTCATCTGATTATTTTAGCAAATTTTATTTGATGATACAAGGATAATGATACTAAAATCTGGCCAGAAAGCTTTCAGATAAGTTTCCAGGAAATATTAGTGCCGTATTGTTTGAAGAACAATTTATCTGTCCCTATATAAACTCTTATTTTTTCTATTCTACTGCTGAGATAAACATAGGTGTTCCTAGTAAATTGCCCAGGAACAATTTATTCAAATAGAAGTGTGATTTTTCAGTTCAGCTTCTTCGCTCCAGACGTGTATAGCCACAATCAGCTTGATGATTTCCTTTCAGGTGCTGACACGATCAGGTGAGGGAGATGGAACTGCGTTTCTATGGGAAAGTAATGCTCATTGTGTAAGAACGCATTATGAAATCAAATAAAGCTGACAAGAAAAAATACCCCACAACAGAGGTTAAGTACTAATAAACCAAAAATGTAGGGATTTTATATAACAAATATGTAATATATAATAAAATACATACTGTATAAATTATATAATAAAAATAACGTCTTAATAACAGCCTATTGCAGCTGCTGGAGGAAGAGCATTTTTTCTTCTATTTTAGAAAGTTCTATCAAATGGCGAACTGATATTAAGTAAAAAACAATAAAAACTATAGAAAAACTGGAATGGAAATCTAGACCTGTTTGAGAAAGAGAAAGAAATCACTGGTATCCAGGATGAAGGAAAATTACAGTTTTAGGAAAGACACACTAACCCAAAACTTTAGTTTCTTTGTAATAAATAGCATCATGTCATTATGAGAGAAGCTAATAATAATCTTGTAAGAAATCCAGATATATTCAATACATATTTCTAATCTAATTTTGGATTGAAGCAGCAAAGCAAGGTTGTGTCATATCAGATGTTAACTTACAATGCAGTGTGCCTGAACTAAGCAGGCAGCAACATTTTAAATACTAAACAACCTGTCACTTCTGCAGGTTGATGACAAAAACCTCCAAAATAGAAATATGTAGTTTACAAGCCATAAGTAAATAAATTTGTGGATTCCTTAAAGGTCTTTGAAGAAGAAATGATGACCTTCAGGAAAACATATTTTAGCCAAGCACAGTTAATTGGAAATAAAACCTGTGTCAAATACAATAAGTCTATTTAAGACTCAACTAGATAGTCAAAATTTCTAGATCTTATCAGAATCTTTGTGAACTGATAGGTCATACAAAACTACATATAACTGAAGTCTCAGATGCATTCTGTTGATGTAGGTAAAATGAGAAGGAAGAAGCAGGACCAAATTTTATACTGCTAGAATTTAAAGAAATTAAGTATCCCAAGATATGATGTCTAGATCTTAATGGACTTGATGTCTAAAATGGAACATCAAGACCCACCATTGTACTACAAGAATGGTGTTTTTTCGAGTAGAAAAGTTTGTTCTCTTCCACTGCTTACACAAAAAAAAAAAAGAAGAGTCTTATTGAAGAGTATTATAAGTAAAGAAAATTATGGAAATGGACTAGAATTAGTCCTGAAGCAACTGTACATTTAGAAAGGTAAAATATGGCTATGAAGTATACTTCTCCCTCCTATTTTTCTTTGGGTGCAACTCCAGATATTATTTTCTCCTGATCACTAGCACTTCAGGATATTGTGCAAACAACTCCATTTAGCTTGTGTGGGCACTCACAGGGTCTGGAAAACACATTTTCCAGCCATATTACATTTTAGAACCATATTACACCTCCATTGAAAGAAGCTCTTTTTTAGAAGTCCTGTGGCTTTAGCTGGATGACCAGAATTCAGATGAACAACGGGAACACAGTTGAAAGCTACAGATTCTTAAAATCTTTACCACAATACACATGATATTACATAACATGATGGACTTCCAAAAAAAAAAAAAAAAGACTTCTGCTAGTGTGGAGTAACTATGATTCAGAGGCTTTTTGCTATTAAAGACACCACTGAGTACACCGAGCTGTTTTACCAGACAAACTTCTCCTGTGAGAAGAGTCTGTTTAGCATTTGACACCAATTGCTTGCCATTGTACAGTACATAAGGATTGGCATGGTTCCTGTTCTAAGGCAGTGCTATGATGTATGTTCTCAGGCTTGATTCGTTAGAGTTTGTAAAAAAAACAACATTTGTAGTAATTTTAATGGAAGAAAATCTATTTTTGGGTGTGACAGATTTGACTCCCAAAATCCATCTGAAATGGACAGTCTGATTTGCTCTTCCATACTGTTGGTTCTTAGAGTGGAAAGTAATGGGATATTGAAGTCATATCCAACTGGAAATGCTGTTTTACTTGGGTAAATTATCCATTAATATATAAATGAAATTAAATCTGAAGGCATCTTTTGAAAGGGTATTTTTATAACAGAAGTCACTCCCTCCAGGAGTACAGCATGGTCAGTGATAATGCACTAACAGGATGTGGTTCTGTCAACACCACACTTTGGCTGCCCTACCCATCACTGCCAGCAGGAATGACCAGCACAGCAGTGTCAAGGCCGGGGGGTTGTTTGTAACTCTTTATTTCCTGAGAGCCCCTTAATTCGAATCATGAAACTGAACAAAAGCCCACAAAACTGTAATTTAAAAATCCTCTTTTTTTTCACCTGCTTCTTTGAATTTTAGCCTTTGGGATTCACCCTTTTTAGTTGCTTTCTTTGACTATGACAGTGTAAAACTGCAATTACCTAATCTCAGTCCCAGAGTAGCTGATACACCAGAAAAGCATCACATATCATGGCTGTTATAATAACATACTAAACCAGAAAGACTTTCTCATAAACTATGCTGTATCTTTTGAAAACAGACTCGATTCGTGAACATATTGAATAGCTGAAACATATTTTACTGACTTTTCTACAAAGGAAGATACACACTGGAGTCTTAAAAGAAAAGCAAAGGACTTGAAATATTTCTGAAAAATGGACAGTTAGCTCTGCTTTGAAAAGAAGCTTGGATATGTGACTGCAGAAGTGTGAAAATTTCTACATGGGCAATTTTCTCAATAGAACATGCAGAAATATGGCAGAAAGAAGCAATTACAAAGAGTGAAGAAACATCAACCATATGATGTAGCTTTTCGCTAAAGTCAACCTGTGTGAAGAGGCATAGTGTGTATTTCATAAACAGAGTTCACTTCATACAAATGTTGAGGAAAACAATGCAAAAATCAAGTCAGTAAAATATTCAGTGGGCAGCAGCATAACTGCTTCATTCACCTCCAATTTTTGACCAGTTTCAAGGAAAAACCTGAAATATTTTTCTCAAAACTTATCCCATGCAGTTTGACAGCAATTCACATAGACAATAGCCATAAATCATACAAAAAAAGAAAAAAAACCCACATATTGACTCACAAAAAATATGGTAAACTACTAAGCATCAAATAATTTCCTTGGAAATTACCTACATTTTTAGTTGAAAGACTTTAATCTTATTGAAAAATACAACATTTTATTACCCTTGTATTATAGGATAGTAAATGAAAAGTACAACTTTTGTCTGATTGTAGCTCTAATGAAGAGGAGTTAGTAGAAGCAACACAAGTAATATTTTCAGTGTGCCTCCATTATCATAACACTTATCTACATCTACATGAAGATGCAGAAATATTTCCATGAAATAATCACTTCTTGTGGCTTATGCTCGTCTCCTTTATGCCCAGTTTGATGTTTTTGTGCTTGGAAACAGCATCTTGTGTGCAGACAAGTATCTTGTCTCCTCGCAAGGCATGCAAGGAAGTTTATTGGAAAGATATCTAATGTTGTAAGGGTCTTGCCCACCTCAGTTTGATCCTTTGAGTGAGAATCTTTAAGAAACTTATTACTGCTTTTCAGCATAAACATTTTCAACAGTTTTTTCCCATCACTAAATAATCCACAGACCACAAACATTTTGTTATGACCTTCTTTGTCAAATATTATCAAGAATGTCACTCTGTTTAAATGTTTTGTTCGTATGTATTCACAGAGGAGACCATTTGCTGCTTAGAAATAAAGTCCCAGAGATAATTTCAAACCACTCCCTTGGTGTTTTCCTGAATTTTAGAATTACTACAGCCTGAAAGCACATTTTTAAAAACATGATTCAAAACACTGCTATTTTCTATCAGAATGCACAAGTTTTCTTAGATGTGAGGTCCCCCAGATGCAGAAATTATTTTAAATAACCTTCTGTGCTCTTGCAAAGATAAGAAACAATAATCATTATAATAATGAAAAAGAACATGAAAGAAAAAAACCAAGCTTTCCATTTTAAAGCAATCCAATAAAATTTATAGCATTTAATACTTCCTCATCTTATTCCAACAAATTTCATTCAACATATATTATTTTCATTACAATAATATGTACACTTGAATGTCTATGTAAGTCATGAATGATGACATGGATTTCTACAAGGTTTATACCATATTTTTAAATCTCTATGTATTAAATGTCTGAGCCTCAAGGACTTTATATGATTTAAAACAGTTTTTGAAAGATTTTGAGTCATTTACATTTATGATAGATACTAATGGCCCCACAAGTCCCTTTAATCTACAGTGTCGTGTCACACAAATCAAAGCTTTAGCACTTTTAAACATGCTGCTTCAAATACCAGAAATTGCTGATAAAATACTTTGCTAAATAACATTTAATGAGAGAGAAAAATATGTATACAAAGCGAAGAAATCTTAGTATAAATAATGAACAATTTTCTCACTTGAAAGTGTAGGCCATAGATAAAATCTTCAGATGAGAATGTGTGTGGAGAGTGGAGGAAAGGATGGGTATGTGTTATTTACCCACAGGTGACAAAGTAGTATGCTGCAGGAAATCACTTAAAATAACTGTTGCCAGTCTGTTTATAAAAAGCATAATTTTATAGCCATAATTAGTATCCAGTGTTTGTCTTCCACTAAAAACTAGATGATCCACAAATAAGAAATTGAGCTCTTCTCTCTATATGTGTTCCTGGCCACCTTAGATACAAAATACCCAGACACTTTTGATCTTATTCAGCGAAGAATGCATTACCCTTACCCCGAAAGCCTATGCATATTGTCACTGAAACATGGCACTGATCTCAACTCTGTTGAAGACATCCTATTCAAATAGTCCTGTGAGTGAACATTAAAGTATTGATAATTTCTCAGGTATTGTTGCTTTCTTCAATCAAGATGTTCAATGAAGTTTTTAAAAAACAAAACAGATTAAGAAAGGCAATATCTGAAAACTGGAATGAAACTGTCGCAGAAATAAAAACACTACACTGGATAGTTATGGAAGAGTAAAAGTTATGCAATTAGAAAGTTATTACTAATTAAATTGAATGAAATTGGCAGGAGATTCTCCTTCCTTTTTTTCTCCAGAAGAGAGAAAACTTAAAAAATATTATTGAAAAGTAACCAAGACCCATTTTGCTTCTTCAAAGTGTTGGTATTCAGACTCCCAGACATACGTATCCAGAAATAAAAGACCCAGCTATTGCCTATGCAAAGACAGGGGCATAAACTTTAAAGCAAGTAGTGCAATAGAGCAGGTAATACCCCTCACCAGATGAAACACTTCTTAGGATATGTTTTATGTGTTTGTTTAAATACGTTAATGCCAAAAAGTTTTTCTCTGTACCTCTTTATGATTTTTGAATACATAAGACAATCAAAAAATTCTAAAACTGAACTAGTTCTACTCTAACTTTGGTTAGAGAAAGCAGATTTATTTACAGAAAGATGTTAGAGAAGGTTTAAATACATACCAAAGGAAAACTGATTTGAAAGTGTACTCAACCATGACATCACACAAGTTATCACAGGAAACATCAAGAGAAAAATTTAGTCTCATATGAGAAGTCCTAATTATGTTTCCCTCTCAACCTCTTCCCTGAAGATGTCACAAAATGTGTTATTATTGCTTACCTTCTGTCTGTGTTTTGGAGAACTTTAAAGGTTAAAGCAGTTAAACATCTAGCTAGATGCTTTTCTCGTAAATAACTCCATTCATATAAATATTCTTACCTGCAAGCACCCCAAGTCAGAACAGCACTTCCATATGTATTTCTATCATGCTTAACCATAGGTTGGCACACATCACAGAATCACAGAATGAACTGAGTGGGAAAGGACCCACAAGGATCACCAAGTCCAGTTCCTGGCCCTGCACAGAACCATCCCCAAGAGTCACACCATATACCCAAGAATAGAGTCAGTCTTGGATAACACAGCTAAAAACAAAGACCTTGTCGAGTCAAGATAAGTGTTTATGCAAACTATGTTCATAAAAGGATTATTACTCCATATTCTCAAAAATCTGAATAAAATCAAAGTAGATAAACCTTATTTCTCTGATTCATGACTACTTTTGTGATACCTCAATCCTTGATTACAGAGCTGTAATACAGCTGAAAACCCAATATCAGACAGATCTCCCCAATGTTTTTCTGAGGCAGCACCATCAAAAGAAGTATTTTTCTCAACATTTCTCATTGACTTTTCTCAGAGCACATAGATCATCCATCAAAGATGTGCTTGTCAGAGCCACAGTGCACCAAATGCCCTGAAACTTATGCTTAAATTTAAGTATGCTGTCAATCTTACTATTTTCAATATAGTTATACATGTTCTGAGACATATTAATTCAACATTTTAACGAACAAGGGACCCTGGAGAGATGATCATAAACACACTATTTTCTTTAAATTCACTGCAGAGATTTAAATACAGTATGAGAATGTCCTGGAAATATTCTATAAACCTTTACTCAGAACTGTAGATTTAAAACAGATAATAACTTTAGAAAAAAATTATTCTGGGGAAAATTGAGCCATTATTCAAACTGTGGGGGAGGAATATCGGTATTCTACAGTACAGTGTTTGTGGTTACCAGTAACATGATTAGGCAAAGTCTCTTCTAGTATTTCACGCACATTTCTTTGAATGCATTTAGTTACAGCCATAGTTTGATTTCTTGGACTACAGACCAAAAAAATCGAACTGGAAAATATAAAGCAAAAATTATAGAAGATCTTCTTTGTTTTATTTTTCTTACTCAGCAATCCTATTGATCATAGAGATGCCTGTGCTTTTGACTTACTGATATAAAGACTCCATATTTCCAGCAAATATACAACCAGAAAAGTAGCACTGAGCAGTTCACCATCTGTCTTGCTTCAAAGGAATACTACAGCACATAAATCAGTTAGATACAGATTATTATCTTGCGCTTATATTCAAATAAACATATTTATGACAAAAAACAGTTATCTACACCATTATCAAAATATTGTAACCTTGAGTCTACTCTTTTTGTAACCTTGAGTCTACTCTTTTTGTAAAGTCACCCAAGTACATCAAGTAGGATTACTTGATTTAGTATTCTTAATGTAACATTAATTTATGACTGATTAGAGTCATAACCTCACTCTCTTTATGCAAGACAAAAGATGATCCTTGATGATCTGCATTGCAGAATGCTAGTTTCTTACTGCAGTGCTTGAGTATCATTGAAGGTGAATTGTTTGCATTAATGTGAAAGAGTCCACCAAAATCTAATGGTGAGCATAAAATGGAAAATTAGACCATAAGTCTAATGATAAAACAATGACCAAAGGAGGAAACAAATACTTATCCATCATAACATCTGATACTTCCATCAGGCACATCACCTACTAGCCTTACTGTCTACAATAAAGCTGACAGAGAATGGAATAAACTTTTCAAATTTTTTATAAGAAAATCCTCTGAGTTATTGCTTAGTGTTTATGATGTTTCAATTTTCTTTAGTTCTCCTAGAGAAGATTGTAATGTCGCTTTTAACATTTGAGTTAAGCTGTATTTTTTCAAGAAAAAATAGAGAAGATTAAAGTGGAAAAGAAGTTTCAAACCTGAAAATGATTTTATTCTTTCATTTTCTTTCTCCCTCAGAACTCATCCAAACCCTTTTCATATTCAAGAAAGACATACTCAACTTGGCTTATTTCTTAAAAATAATATTCTCCACCTGCATAATAGCAACAGTTCTGAGCTACGGTTTGTCAGTATGACAGCAATGAGTGGTACTACAATAGTAAAAACTTTGGGAAAAATCTGTTTAACTCTAGTCAGGGATTCTTTCCCACATTTAGAAATAAACTGAAAAAAATATATTACAAAAAAAAAGAAACTTCTTTGCTACAAAGCCATTGTTAGATATGACTTTGTCTTCTTTTTGATTATTAAAAGATATAAGAATTAAATGGATCATGGAAATAAAATGTTTAGAGAATGGATCAGATGACAAATTCCAACCTCTTAAATTCTGTGCCAGTTTTCAATATATCATATTGATATTTTCCATGTGCATTATTGCAGTATGAGTTTTAATCTTATATCAATATTTAAAAAAATCTTATTCTAATGGTCCATGGCTCTTTTAAGTGTTTGTGAAACAGAAAAATAACCCCATAAATTGTGAACAAAACTGTAGCAATTCTGGGGCACATCCCTATAATGGGAAGGTTTTAGGTGCTCACAGGGTGAAACAATGAGTTTGAATCTTCCCTGAGAACAAAAGTTCCTTTAGAGTAACAGCAGAACTACCCAAATCAATTTAAAGTTAAAAAAAAAAAAAAAAAAAAAAAAAAATCTCAGTNAAGTAATCTAAGTTGAGATAAAATATCAAGCTATACAGCTAAAATTGATTTTCTTTAAAGTCATGAATGGGATGATTATTTCCTTTTCTGTAATATCATACATTCTGTGAAAATCCTAAATGTCAGAAAAGAGACCCCAAACAACCCCCAAAGATATCTTACCGATGATAAAGAGAATTTCCACTGCAATGTCACTGACAGTTGTGCTTCGAGTTGTAGACAGCTCATCATGGCCAATAAAGGAAACATTGTAAGGTACAGTCACAGCAACATAAAACGTTGCCAGTAAAATAAGCCAGTCCCAGCCAGCTTTAAAAGTGCTAAAATGCAACAATATGAATTTGGATTTTTTTGCATCTGAAACTTTGTATTCTGGAAATGCTGGTTTATCTACAAAAACATTCTGAAAAAGAGAGAAAAAAATTATATGAGACAAAACAGTAATTTGATCACACAGAGGCATTTCTTCCAATACAGCCCTTAGGTGGTTGGTGTTTTTTGTAAAAAAAAAAAGTATAGTAACACGACACACACGGGCAAGAACTAATGCTACTTTTTTTCTAACATAGTACTCACATTTATTTATACAGATGGTTCTGTTCATGGAATAACTTTTGTGAATATTGAGGCAGGAAGACTAATAAATTGGAGATTAGAGTGAAGAGGGGACTGAATCTGGCAAACTATTTCTTCTTCTGTTGAATTAACTCTCACTGCAGAGCAATGTTATTCTACTGGACAGATAGGTTAGAACTTTGTATAGCCAAGACATAGTACTGTAAATAGGAACATATAGAAAACAATAGATGGTATTGTAGAAAAACCTCCTGTACACAGAGCTGTGAGGAGATTCTTTCAGGCTTGGTCTAGCCTGGGTCTATAGACTGAGCAGCTCCAGTGCTTGGAGCATCCCTCCCGGTTTAGTGTCATCTGCAGGGATCCAGTTCATATGAATGGAAGCACAATGAGTAGGAATAACTTTTTGATTTTCTTTCAAATTGCACTCCTGATCTAAATCAAAATATTAATGTAGATCCACCAAAATATAGCTTCAGAACTGACTACCTTTGTCATTGGACTAAGCTTTGTCTTGAGTCTTTGTCTTACCAATGTTTTCTGCAACCAAGATTTCAGCGTTAAGCTTCTTAGCTTTCGCCTTTTATAGTTTTAACAAAAACACCGACCCTCCCAAAAAGCAGCATGTGGGACATGAACAGTCTTGCATTATTTACTAACAAAATTCTTCCTCACTGTTACTGTGCTCCTGGTTAATGCTGTTCCAGTAACACAGAGGCTCCCAAAACAATACTGTGTATTCAGCAAGCTAAGATTACTTCTGATCTTGAAGTTATTCACTATGAAATTAAAAAGACAAAACCTGCAGGACCGTAGACTTAACTACATTTGCCTTGTCTGTCATGCATTTTCCTGTCAGAGCCTTTCTCTTTGTGTTTCCTTTGAAACCCTGATGTCATTGCTTTCTCTAGTCTTGGTTCTCATTCATGAATATAAGCAGCTGAATTATCACTGCTCTCAGCATCAACCCATTTTTTCATCATGGAAAAGAAAGTGTTCCTCATATTATTTCCAATCCACAGCTCCAAAAATCCATGTACTAAAGGTAGTAAATTAGTCCCAGAATAAATGTTTAAACATGGTAAAATAACATCTGCACTAGGATTTTGACAGTACAGGTAAGTCATCAAAAACTATTTAAAAGTCATGTTCCTAAAAAATATTATCATACTGCTATGCAATGAAAATATCCCTGGAAGACTTGGTCGTATTTTTCAGGGTTTTATTATTATGCTTTTTCAACATGAAACAGTTGTAACTTTTTTTTAACATGTAATCTTTTTTCAACATTAATTTTTACATTCAATGGAAGTGACTATATGCCCTATAAGTTATATACGAGCTGTGTATTTTCATGTCCTTAATCTATACCAAGTTTTTTTCTACTTTTAATTTCTAATGTAATAATATCTATAAGGATGCATCTGCACTGTGGGTTAAGTTTGGTAACCAGTAATAGGAACATGCCCAGAGCCAGCTCATCTTTTCAGGGTGGTTACTTTTTCCATTGTCTGTCTTCCATCCTCCCCTAACCACAAAAAAAAACAACAACCAAACCCAAACAAAAACCAAAAAAACCCAAAAAAACAAAACAAGACCATTTTGTTCTTGTGACTCTGTCGAAGACTTTACCTTATCAAAAAAATTTATATGCACAAAAACCCCTAAATACTGTACTGAGAAACTGTTTTTGCTATCTTTCCTTCTAACAACTATAGGCTTTCATTGTTGGAACAGACTCTGCTATTATTCTAGCAATTTTTTATAGATTAACATACTGATTTAATATAGTATCTCTAATTTTCCTCTGCATTACATTTTCCCCTGGAATATAGTTGCACAGAGCAGGTGAGTTATTTTTTTCTTGTGAACATTTTTTTAGAATTCTGTTGCTATACTGTTGGTTTGTCTGTGGTTTGATTTAGTGTTAGCAACATCCACAGCATGTTTTGTGAACTTACTCATTAGTTATAGTTACTGGGGGAGCACAGAATTAATTTGAAGACAGAAACATTATTACTTCAATTAGGAAATGAAAAGATAGATATCACAGCACAGAGTTGGAGAAATTCTCATGAAAACTTGCCTAAATCAAGTGTGACCTTTTGGAGTTTAATAGCATTTAGAGTTTCAGCTAGAACT
>VZRL01002494.1:1029795-1106249 GCA_013397895.1 Origma solitaria | reverse complement strand
TTTTTTTTTTTTTTTTTGGCAAATAGTAATCATTGAAATAAAATAATTGGGATGACAAGGTAAATTGTAACCTAAAATTCTGAGAACCTATGGAATCTAAGCTCTGAGAAATTTTATAATATGGCTTTCCTGGCACTAAATGTCTGTTTGCAGTATGATTAAATGCACTATCTTGCTATATGGTAACAAATACCACAGTAGGCAGAAGTGTACTTAAGTGAAAAGCATTCTAATCCTTGTTACTATAAAATTATGACCGGGATATTTCTCAAGTACTCACCAACATTTTTTCCAGTGAAAAAAGCACTTTCCTTTTTTTTTTTTTTTTAGATAGTGCAAAGAGTACATTTTTGGGAGAAAAAAAAAAAGAAGAATTTCACCTACATTATTAATTTTTAATTTGTTCTTCTCTCTTCTTTGTAGATGTCCAGAGATATGATAAAGGACAGCTCTACTCCGTCTGCGCGCTGACTCAAAATGCGATCCTGCTCTTCCTCTTCCTTTCCATTTTTCTGCAGAACAGAAGTGAGGGTCCATTAAAGATCAGGAAATAACACTTTAACCTTTGGGACCTGAACTACTGACATTTGAGACATCGGTAGAAATGTAAATATTATGCACACTTTTTCTTTTGCTTAATCTTTTGCAGTGAAGAAGCAAAAATACCCTCTCCTGAAGGGGGAATAAAAACCACTGTAAAGTTTTAGCTGTCAAATGCCTTCACACAAGTCAGAAGCAATTCATTGTAACATATGATTTCATAGATAAGAGAAATGTACTCTCTACTGTTTCAGAAAGTAGACATTACAAAGCAGAAGGAAGCATTGCTAGAATTAACCATTGAAAATATCCTTGAGGTGATCCTACTCTCTCTCAATTTACAGAAAGAAAAAAAAAATCTCTTGTGGTGTATTTTTTAAAAACAAAGAGTCTGACTTGTACTAGGCTTCCATTATGTCAGAATATGCTAATTTGTAAGCTTGCTCATTAGTAATAACCAATTCTTACATTCATGCATTTAGATTAGTTTTCCAACCACATGGCCACTGGCAAAATCACTTGACATATTCCTTGGTGACATGAAACCCATTAAGAGTAAAGACTGAACATTATTTTGGAAAGATTTGTGGTTTTTACCTCCATTCAGATGTCTGTAATTGTCAATCATGGGAACAAATTTTGTTCTTGCTTATAAAGCAGTAAATTCAAAGTAACTCCAGTCACTCTGATGGAATTACAGTGAATTGATGACAGAGTAAATGAAAGCAGACTTTTTGTGATGTGTCAGGATTAAGAAAAAAGAAATCATGGGAATAAAGGAAGAAGCCGTCTGTCAAGGAGGTTTAATTAAAGTCAATTCAACACATACATATTAAGGGGGAAAAAAAATTAACAAAACACAAAACTAATTAACAGTGCCAGAATTTAGCAGCAAGCAAAATAGCTACATCTTGAAACTTGCCTAGAAAAGCAAGAAAGATTTGTATTATAGAAGACTGATGTATTTTTGGCTTAACAACACAAAACCATATATAACAAAAAGTGTAGGAAGATAAGCTTTCCAAACTTCTCAGTAAAGAAGTTTTCATGTAATTCATGCAAGAGCACTCTCTAGTTCAGGATTTTTTTTACTTGTCAGTAAGGAGAAGGGGAAAAAAAGAAAAAGAAAACAAAAGAGGGAAAAACCTTTTTACTGCAAAGCCAAATAGGTACTCAGAAGTTGAAGGAGGCAGATGGAGAAGCCTCAGACTTTCCCATCTCCAACACATATTGGCGTATCAGCTACAATGAAGAAAGATAGAACAAAAAGCCTTATTTCAGAAAAGACCCAACTAAATTAATGTTGGCTTAAAAAAACCTCACAATCATCAAACCTTTTAAACCCCTAAATTTTAAATGCTCTTATATTATGAGTAAGAACAAAGTTTTTACCTCTTTCTCTGAGCAAAAATGAATTTTATTCTATTGAATTGGATCTCGGCTGTAGTATTGTTCAGCTATAGTAGCCTGGTTTTGTCATATGACTTTGAAATTCCCTTTAAAACTATTTGCAGGCCTCTCTTTTTTCCCTTTCTCAACCTAAGCTACTGTGTTGTATGAGGCCACTCAGTTTACTCTACTGCGTCCAAAAGTAGTCAATAAAATAGGCTTCAGATCGGCTATGAACAGGCTTTTCTCGAGTTTCTGGCCAGCAATATTTTCGAGATGCTTTGGCTAAAGGCTTCATCCTCTTGCTGTACCATATTTAATACCTGTCCTTGTCCTTAGCCTACAGAGCCCATGGTAGTCCATTCTTTGGATCCATCCTGGCAAATGGCAGACAAAACAGCCTCGGTAATGTGGTGTGTGGTGAGACCCACGCTGAACTGCTTTCAGAAGGTGGAGATGGTGCCTGAAGGTGGAGTTGCTTTGAATACTTTCAGCATCCCCAGCAATTACAAGGCCCTTCCAGTGTGGAAGTGGTGCTCTCTACCTCTGGTCTTCTCTTTACTCCTATTCTCTTTACTCTCGCACCATTTTAAATATATTCTTTAAATATATCCTTTCAGTAGATCCTTTTTACAGAACACCATGCAACTTTGAAGTTGTGGATACACAATTGCATGATATAATAGTTCAATATGCCTTCAGGGTTTTTTTTTTACAGCTCCTAACCCCAGATGTGCCTTTTTCTCACATGCTGAGCATGGAGCTGAAAGCTGTCCACAATTCAATCTCTTTCCAGAATGCCATGAGACTATGGAAACAGTCTTGTGACATTGCACACATATTCAGTCATTGTTTCTTTTTTACCCTGTGTATATAAACTACATTATTTTCATTTTCATTTTCTATCTACTGTTTAAATGAGGACAAGTGCCTTGCAAAG
This sequence comes from Origma solitaria, assembly GCA_013397895.1. Lineage (NCBI taxonomy): Eukaryota > Metazoa > Chordata > Aves > Passeriformes > Acanthizidae > Origma > Origma solitaria. Next base: position 1,103,380 of record VZRL01002494.1, on the reverse strand, counting down.
TTTTACATTTTATGTTTCAGCATTCTGACAATTTTTGGCTTTGCACAGATTCCATCTCTCCTACCCAGGTTCAACATTTCAATCACTAAGAATGTGGTACTCATTAACCTGCTCAGGCTGTGGGACTTGATATGGCACTTAGAATGACACCAATTGCATATTTTCACAGCAAGTGGCTTCCATCACATGCCAATTCCACTATTTGCAAAGGATTAATGTTACCTCTATGTTAATATTGGAAGTCGCTCAACTCCTAGAGACAGAAAAGCATGCATCCATAAGGGAAGCATTACATTCATTATGAAGTAATAATTCTCCTTCTAAACAGAAGGGACAAAAAAGTTTTTATGGTTGTTATTAACAGTGAAAAAAGAAAGTTTCTTGTGAAGATAAGGTTCCATCAGAACACATCAATAGCTAGTAACATAAATAAGTGAATGACATTTTTGAGTTCTCCTGCTTTCTGGACTCCCAGTGCCTTCAAAAAGAAGCAATCCTGAGCCTTAGCAAACTACATTGTTCACCAGGTGGGCCTCTACATGTGTGAGATTATTTTCTGTAACCTTCCTTCTTTTCTTGTCATACTCAGTTTACAGCTCACTATTCTGGAAGAGACAGCTCATTTTTTATAAACACCCATCTGTTTCTCTCTGGTTCTTCCGAAATGTAGGTACCTGACAGACTTGATTTTTTATTTTTTTCCATGGCTGATCTTAGAAAAAATATCCAAGAATAAAAACATAAGCAGAAAGTTACTTTAATTCGACTGGCTTATTTTTGCCCTGTGCTTAAAATCAAAAAGATTTCTCATCTCCCCAAATACTGTGAGAAATTTTGTTCTAGAGAAATCTCAGACATTGGGCTCTATATCCTGGTGTTTCTACACACCCCTTCCTGTGTGATGGTAGTCCCCTCCCCAAGACAGCTCGTAAAAAGTATGCTGGCAATTTTGTCTTATCACCCCTATACTTTATCAGAAAAGTGGCAATACATTTTAAAACTCTTATTGCTGTTGTCATTGTTTTTCTTTCAAATGAGGATAGGTATAGTACCACAACCATCAGACATGACAATTACAAAATCTTTTCTAAGAAAATAAATTAGCACAACACCTCTTTGCTAAGCTTAACATTAGTCTCCTAACAGGTTAAGAGTTACAATCTTGTAAGGGAAGGTTGCAGTAAAAGAAAGCACAATCAGACACAAATGCCTTTGCAACTTGACTTTTCAGTTGTGTTTTTATAAAAATATGAGGCTTATTATCCACTTAAGGGTAAAAGAAGGTAGAGGCATAAATCTTTTCTTGCCCTTTTGGAAAAAGAAAGGTCTACTTCTTAAGTATAAATCAGAAATATAAACCCTAACAACTTCTGACAAACTTTCCTAAGTGTAGGTTGCCCTAGCAATGCAGAACTTGAAAGTCAGATTTACTGACTAAATTGACACCAAATGTATGTCTGCTCTCCTTCAATGCATTTCACTGATTTCTAGAATAGTTGAGGTTGGAAAAGACCCTTAAGATCAAGTCCAATCACTAATTGTGAATTCCACCATTAAACCATGTCCCCAAGTACCTCATTGATGTGTCATTCAAGTACTTTCAGAGGCACTGACTCCATCACTTCCATGGGCAGCCTGTTCCAAGCTTAAAAACAATTTTGATGATGAATTCTTTCCTAAATTCAGAATAGTCAGAGTATGACATTGGATAGAGTCCAGAATACTTTATGGTTTATAATGATCTCATTCCCCAGGTAAAGTCTGATACATTTACAGAATCACAGAACCATGGAATGGCTTGGGTTGGAAGAGACCTTAACGATCATCTAATTCCAACCTTCCTGCCATGGGCAGGGACACCTTCTACTAGACCAGGTTGCTCAAAGCCCTGTCAAACCTAGTCTTGGACACTTCCAGGGGTGGGACATCCACCACATCTCTGTTCCAATTCTCAGCTGTTCCAATGCCTCCCCGCTCTCATAGTGAAGACTGAGCAACCCTGATGTGATCCTGAAGCACTATGCTTACTCCATAGCAGACAACCTGTGGCATGAGAGAGACCATGAAATGCATTTTTTTCCAAATAAACTAACCTGCTCTGGCCAGGAAGTTTGCACTTTATTTACAAAAAATGTCTCAGCCTTGGTAATTTTTCCTCATTTTTCATGGCATTAATTACTATCCCTTCAAAAGATCGGCTTTCACTTTTCTCACTATGTGTCAATAAAAAATGCATGAATTAAAACCATTACCTATATTTCCCTACAGTATGATACATACCGAACATGCTGTTGTATGGAAATAGCTCCCAGTCTGATCATGGGTCATTACCACTGAAAGTTTTCAATACAAGTGTGCACGGACACAAACCAGAAAATTAAGATCTAGCATTCCATTCATATTACACAGGAAAATCCAAGAGATTTGTCTATGTTTACCTAAAACATAGAGAATGAATAAAAGCAGCCTGCACCTCTCAAATTTAACCCGGAACACAATATACCAGCACACACTACTATACACACTGGAAGTATGTGAATGAAGTAGAGAAGCATGATGTAACACAGCCTAGGGGTTTAGTGATGGAAACACAGGCACACCTGAGTAACTTCATTCAGAGAAGGTCGTTCTAACAACACCCAGTGTGACAGAGTTATGCTAAAGGCTATGAGGCTGCAGACCTGGATCTCAGCAGTGTCTCTGCAGCACAGCAGCCATGGACAGACAGGTTCACCATTAGGGACTCCTCACTGCTTTTTTACATTTTCACAACCATGTTAGCTCCATGCTCAAAGTTATATTCCAGCCCCAAATACCTGACTGCCACTGCTGTCCTGTTTACTTGGCAGGTGGGGCTGCCTTAGGGTAAGATTAATTCAGGCACATTGACTATCCTCTTCAAAGAGGGTAAATATCACCATCTCAAGTAGTGATGTGCAGTAACCCTGACTGGACAAAAGTAGGAAAGGTGATATAGATAGAGACATAAATATATAGATAGATGATATAGATATAGATATTTTTAAACACTTTGCAAGGAAGAGTCCTAAAGAAAAACAGTGAGTTCCAGATTTACATGGACGCTACAGTGGGTTCTCTCTGTGAAAATTCTGATTTTTAGGTTTATTTAACAGTGTAGTGTACACTTTTATAAATAGATTCCGTAAAAGAATGAGATTACTTCATTTTAGCTATTTAGAGAGCTAAGCCAGGAGCAAGTATGAGGAATAAAAAGTTAAAATTTTTATCCTAGTAGCATTTTACTCAAAGGACTAGATAAATTGGCAGAGTAGGTAACAACTTTTTCATTTATTTCATTGTTTACAAAGTTAAAGTTGATCATGAGATGAAACAGCAAGTAATGCCAGCTCCCACCTAAGAAAATTTACCATAGAAATATCGTTTTGAATGTGTGAACTAGATTTCCTTTTTTAACAAAAACAACAAAGTAGAGCAGGACAAATGGATCTTCTTAATTGCTAGGAAGTATCCAGACACAGACAGACTTGAAGAAACGCAGGATGCTGCTTGTTGCATCTCCTTTCACTGCTGTGCAGTGAAAATGCATAGCAACCAGGTTAATGCTGTGACTTTTAATGCTGGTTGGAGCCTTTCCTGCTGAAAACACAGCATGGTAAATTGTCATACCTGTCTGATCTCTCCTGCTGCTCTATTCTGAAATCAGGCAGGGAAATAAACCTCCCCCACTGCCTTTCCTGTGTACATCTTTAGGCTGTCACAGCCACTCAGCCCAATCACAGAGACATGTTTTTACCTGGAATATCTTACAAGTACTGAATAGTTCCTTTTTGAACTGTTATAGATTTTCTGCATCGTATATTCATCTTACAACTCTATAAAAGCCTGCAATCAAGATTTTTTTTGTCCTTGAGAAACCCTCATCACCTGCATCATAAGATAAGGAAAAGTACAACAGAAAGTGTGATCTTTGCATAGAGCCCCACAAATAACCCATGTGCAATAAAATAAACACAATGATGTCTAAAGGAAACACAATGGTACTAAATAATATCCAGTAGAATAGACACAAAACACATTTCATAGGCAGTCCTCAAAAAAAAAAACCCAAAACACCAAGGAAATTCTGAAGCAGACAATTGGGGTAAAGCAATTCTGAATGAACACAAAAAAAATCTTTTAAAACCAGATTATATGGAAGGTTGGTATTAATTTTTTCTAGGCTTTTAAAAATCTATAGCAAACTTTCAGGTATTATTCAGGGGACAGGACATCACCAGTTGATAAAGTTGGTAAAGAGAAAGCTGATGAAAGACTTCTTTTGTATTAATGACAGAATAAATGTACTACCATGGGCAAGAGGCTACAGGAGTTCTGTTGATTGTATGACACATTCTTTCTGCCAACAACAACTAACAATTCACGTAACTGCTAGCTGTGTGGTGGATCCAGGCTAGCCTCTAGCTGCTTTTTAAATTCTGTTACCTGATTAACTGATTCAATAAGAAGATGTACTTAACACACATACCAGGTATATACTGTAAACATTATTACAGAACATTTTTTAAAGGGGCCAATTTTACACAGAATCAATGATATTATTATCATAATTTTAGTATTACGCCTTCAGAGAAAATTCAGCTTTGAACAGAAAGAGAAAAGAAGCATTAATATACATTACTATTAATGTTTTTATGAATTAGAAAGACCTTTAAACAGTGTTATGCTTATGAGGTAAAAAATTCCTTAACCACATTTTGGTCTGCTGATTCTTTGATTATTAAGAAAAAAAAGATATGAGGAAACCGACACACAAAGCCAAAAGAAGGTTTCTTTCTCCTCTTCCATTTTGGTGGTTGATGGGTGTACACCCCTAAATAAATAAATAAATAAATAAATGAATAAATAAATATTCCTTCTTAGATGCCTACATTTGCATATTTACATCTATCTCCGAAAATTCACAATTGGGAAAAAAAATTCCAAGCAGACATACATTTATTCAACTGCTTTCAATAGACTGAGTTTCATCAGAAGAACTCTGAAAGTGAATTACTTTAAACTATTTTCTCATTTCTTAATACTACTGCCAAAAAGTTACAGAACCCTTCCAATGAAGTAAAATATTGCAATTAAAAAAATAGGTACTTCATAATTGTGCAAAAGCAGTTTATTTGCCAGCTTTGTACTGCTACTACTCCAGAGTTGTCTCACAAATGGGAAAATTGTTGTTTTTATTATGCCATCAGATTTGAAACATGTCTATTGATTCTACTGAATTGAGTGGTCATATGTAGGTCTTACAGAACAAAACATAGCATTGAATTTACAGCTGGGTCATCACTCATTTCCAGTTGTTTTTGGATGTCACTGTTATTTCCTGGAATTGTTTGTATTTCCCACAGCGAATTCCCACAAGGCTCATGAGACAGTGATATGCTCATATATCATTATGAACAAAAATATAACTATAATAATATAGAGAATACTTAAAATATTTTTCAAGAACTCCCAGAACTTAAATAATTCCAATTATTTAAGTCACCAAGAAACTTTTCATTCACTTCAGCAAGTGTTAATGACTCTTCCTCTGCAAGAGTGTAACATTTAAGGACATAATATCACTAAACTAAAGGGTATTCTTTTTTCCTTTAATTCCATTAATTTAATCATATATTTTATTTACTGATATTTTGTCCTCCTTTCAAATATTCAGAAAAAAGTGATCATAATTTCAAAGTCATTCATCTTTGCAAAAATAATTACAAAAAATCTGTACAAAAGATGATGTTAAAGTACATCTTGCTCACTTAAGTGAAAATAGTAATACATGTACCTGAATAATTGCTATCTTGTAATGGAAGCAAGTCTTTTTTGAGTATGAAGATTTTTTTTCTTAATAGCTTATCTACAATATAGAACCAGAAAAGTCACCTGTAAAAAAGTTTTGTGGTCAATGCAACTTGTCCTGAGTTAAAAGGGCAGGGGGAGGGGGAATAGATTTTTTTAAAAATAGTTTTTAAAGCTAAGACATATATAAAAACCCTGTGGTGTCTGTGTATATGTTCCATGTGGTCATTGAAAGACCCATAAAGTATCTCTGATTATCTCTCAAGGAAGGAGATTTTCAGACTATGAAAGTGACTGGTCATAAACTCAACCTGTATTACAACCTTAATTATACAACTTAGGACAGATGTAAACCCGTATTTTCCACAGCTATGCAAAACTCTCTTGTAATAGATCTTATTTGCTGAGTCTCTCCAGGACCTCAGAATTGCTCAGAGGAGCTCCAGCACAAACTACACACCCTATAACTGCAATTACAGTTAAATTCTGCCAATGGCCCAAGGCGTCCTAAAGGTCTTTCTGAACACAAAGTACGCATGAAATATGCATTCTAGTCCTCATGGTCTCTTAATAAAATGTAAGATACTAGGCTGTGTCTAGGCCAATGAAAGTCTTTAAAGATATTTCTCCCTTTCCAGATTCTTTTCCCCGTAGAAATAAGACAGGTTGTAAGTTATACAGGAACACTCTGCCTCCTTAAAAAGTCACCTACCACAGACACAACTCTGAAGAGTTCTTTGAATCAGCAACGCATGTGCTAAACACATTCCCTGTTTCTTCCATGCTTTCTCTTGTTTGTTTTTCAAGGCTGAGTTTTCAAACTCTAAAAGGAATGTCTGAAGATATTTCCCAACAATCTGCCAGCAAAATGAAAAACAAAACAAACAAAACCCCCCCATTCCAAACAAAGCACTTCTTCCTCCTCCCCCCACCATGATAAATGTTTCCTATGGAGAATCTGGAAGCAATGGCATAAATTTATCAAGGAACTGGTGAGTATCAACTTTTTGGATATTAATATATATATATTCTCTCAACCTTCCAGGATACCCCACTATACAGCCCGCTGCTCTGCATTTGCTCGAGAATCAGATTTTCTTTTCTTTTTCTCATTTGCATTGGAGATATATCACAAAGGACACTTTCCCCTCAGCTCCAGAGCATGCCCCATGCCTCTCTGAGAGGTGCTGGAATGGAACTGCCACATGCATTTAACACTTGGTGAAAAGCTAAAGCAAGAGCTACAAAGATTGATATGTCTCTAAAGATTCAAGGCTCAAATACAACTTATTTGCTTGGAGAAGAAGGTGAAAAGGTGAGACGGAGAGCATCGACGTGCTCACAAATGCAAAAAGGAACAGGGAGAGAAAGGCAGCTCTATTTTTGTCGCCTAAGTGTTTAAATTACTATGTACAGACCAAGGGGAAACGAATTTCTCTTTACCGATGGCCAGAAGAGTTTCAGACCCTTCTTGCTTTGATGGTGAGACAGCAACAAAGTCATCCTAGGGAAGATGTAATGGAGTCATTGCAGAATAAAGGATTCCTCAATATGTTCTTCCTTTGGGCAGTGGGAACAGTGGGGTAAAACTCTGCTGCAATCCCCCCTCCTCCACTGATAGAGCTGCATGGTACCCAGGCATCCTGAGACAATTTTATCTGCTTTGGTTATTGTAAATCTACGTGACTGTGTGTTTATGTTCTCCATCTCAACATACTGCCTCCTGACAGGTGTAAGAAGCTTTGAAATGAAAAATTGTCTCCTGAATATTCACTGCAGTAGCTTGAGCAATCATGAAGTAGCTGAGACAGTAATTAAGCAGGATAAATCAAAGTGTACATTGCAGAATTTCTAACAAGAGACCATTTCTGCTCCAAATAGACATTTTCAGCATAAAAAATCTGGAATTTAAAATGTTTGGCACATGGTATTTCACTTCTGGCACACTGAAAAGAACAACTCCTCCCTCCAACAAATGATACATAATCAAAATAAATCTGTCTCCTTAGAAATTTTATGGACCTAAGGATTACTAAGAAGTCAGAAAAAGCAAGCCGGTTAAACCATGACATACATCTTAGTTTAATCTGGGGTGGCAAAAGGTGTAGTGCAACTTTTAATTCACATTATTTTGAGGGTGAAGGAATCTTTGCCAACACACAGACCAACTTGAAAGATGAAGTTCCGTTTAAAAAAGAGCTTTTTTTCTATTTGCTTTGTGAGGAGTCAAACACCAGAACAGACTGCCCAGATAAGTTGTGGAGTCTCCATCCTTCATATTATTCAGCACATACCTACATGTGGTCCTGGGAAAGGCATTCAATCTGACCCTGCTTTGAGAAGGGGGCATTGGACCAGATAATCTCCAGAGATGCCTTCCCACTTCAATTATCATGTGATTCTGTGGTTACTATATATTGCACATGTTTTCATAATAATTCTGGAATAAAGTTGAGAAAATTTGTCCTAAAATAATTGTTTTCAAACAAAGAGTTCAAAACTTTCACAATTAAAAAAACAAAACAAAAGCAAATAGATTACCAACACAGACTAAAGGAAGCTTTGTGGAATGAGTCAAATTAAACAGGGGAATTTTAGCAGACAGTGGAACTCTACATCTATGTAACTTAAGTTATTATACATTAGCATACAGATTAGAGATCTAAAATTAGCCACTGAATAATTTAATTTCTTATTTTCTCACTTGGATTCCCCTATTCCCACAAAATCCCAGCATATGTTCTAGTGTCTTATAGAAAGTTCATATGCAGAAATGAAAATGCACTGACCCAGCCATACCACACTGGAGTCCAGATTTGGAGGATGGAATTTTCAGTTTAATCACTTTTCCTCCAAAAGGACAATGGAATTTTAACTAGTTTGCCAAAAAGTAGCTCGTTGTAAGTTAGGATGCTAAAATAAAACTCCTATCAAACAACTGAAGAAACAGTTTCTGAAGGAATCAATTTGATTAAAGAGCCCAGTTTTAGGAAGAAAAGGTGGTGAATTGCTTTTCACAACAGCAAATTATTGCAAATATTATTAATCAGTTGGAAAGCAGAGTGTATTTCTACAGTAAACTTAAAAGTAGGGCAAACATGTATTGTTGAAAGCAAATTACTGATAATGAAAAACTGAAGCCTTTAAGGATATTGGCAAATTGACTTAAAAACGCAAACCAAACCATACCAAAGAAGTATGAAAGTTGCTGGTTGTCATGGCATTTCTTAAAGACTGCCAAACTTCTCAGGCATGGGTTTTTCCGTTTTTCTTATATGAAAGTCTTAGAACAAAGTCTGCTTCTCCCATTGGTTGATAGGGCTCTTTTCACTGGATACTTTTATACAGAAGGAAAGCAGAGAAAACCTTGTTAAATTTGTATTTAGAATGACACATTCAAAGGAAAAGGTCACAGACGACATCTGACATTTGGGCTGGGTAAAGGAAAATAAGGTAAAAAAGTGGACTTTTGCAAGGCACATTGGCACAAAGGACCAACTGAAGCTGTGTGAATAGACGAGATAAAATAGATAAGAAAATGTCTGAAAAAATCTAAGACAGTGTTGGCTCCTGAGATTTGCAAGAGTAAATACACAATGCATGAGGAGAAAGAAGCCATAAAATCAGGAGATGAAGTTCAGGAAGGTGTCACTGTAAAAGTACAAGGAGAACAAGATTTTAAAGAAGAAACAAGTGATATCAAAAGTAGGAAAGACCCAAGGAAGTAGGAATCCGGGGAAGACTTTTGGAGGCACAGCCAGTGAGAGTGTGCAACCATAGAGTGCTGGTGGAATGCCAAAGGGGCAGACTTAGGAGAAAATAATTTTGTTAGGTGAGTTTTCTAAGGAGTTTAGAAATTAAAGGGAGATGGAATATGACAATTAATGACCCATACAAAATATAAAAGTTGGTTCTGGGCAGAAAAATGAAGAGAGAGACTGAAACAAAAACTCTGATATTTAGCCTTTCATGGGCAGAATAGCTTCACAATGAGAATGTTTCTATCTAGGTTCTCCTTCCATACACAATCCAACCTCAAGAGATATCCTAAAAAGGTGATAGAAAACTCTGCATAATGCCAGCTACCTTATAGCTACAGCTAAATTTCAACTCCAAGTTTAAAAATTATTTGATTTTTGAAACGACAACTTGAGTAAACTTCGCAAAAACAAATCATTCACTGAATGTGAAAAGGGTTTTTTCATATGTCTAAAGAAAACACCAACTCAATTTTTTGTTAATACAAGGTGAATCTTATATGCCTGATAGTAGCGGTGGTCTAAGCAAAGAAACACCAATTACTTCTGGAAGTTAACCGGTCTGAAATTTCAGATACTGAATGAGTTGCATAGATTGTACTGGGAATTCTTTTCTGATAATAATGAAATTATATTCACCACAGGAGAATTAGTAAATCACTCTGCATAAGGAGAATTTTAATGTTATTTAAAAAGACCTGATGTATCACTACGATAATTTTTTATGTAGCAGGTAGATTTATATGAAATTAAAATGCTGTAATTGTTTGTAAATATTTGAATGAATGGTTTAATACTGTTTGTTCTCTCACTCTATTATATAAAACACTGTATTTGTCAAAGCTGCACACTAAGCGCTACATTCTGCTTCCATGACGTTAATAACATAAAATTATTGTCATGGTTTTAAAATTAGTATGAAGGGAAGAAACAACCAAGTTTCAGGATGGTGCTCCAAAGAATACATCACAGAAGAAATCCAAATGTCAATATTCATTACCTTGTAGCAATTGAATGGGCATTTGCTGGTGTAATGTGGCTCTGTGTAAGTGCATTCATGAGTCAGTGGGAGAAGTAGTATTAATTTGTAAATGTGCTACAGGAAACAGGAGTTAAAATCTGCTTAGATTTATAATTTGACATGAAACCACGTCAAAAGACCATCTTAATCCATCCTAAAATAACCATATAGCTACAAAATGTTTATCAGATAAACAATAGCTGTCATTTTGCAAGTAATCAGGAACATACCTATTTCAAGTAATCACTGGCATATTGAAGGTGATTTCTTACTGAGTCTATCCTGAAAATTTGCATCACTTGTAAGTAAATCATTAGCCTTTAGAGCACAGATGTTCTGATAGCCTCTCTCCTACATGGTCGCATGTATCAGGTTTTAATAAATTACTTTCCTAAAACTTTAATGAGTAAGGTTTTCTGAGGCTTAGAGAGAAACAAGGTAAAATATTTTTCATATTTTTATTTTTTTACCTCAACAGGTAGCAATTGGTTAAAATTGAATGCAAGGAAAAGCAGAAAAATGTTCTTGTGTACTACTTCAAAGCAATTTTTAGTCTTTCAGCTCAGAAATTTTCAAATATGTTCAGTGCAAAAAGGCAAAGATGCAACAAAACCAAAAAAAAAACCCTTCAATATCCAGGGCTTGATAAGTAAGAAAATGGTTAAATTATTTGTCAAAATGTACAGAAGTGGCAGACATTATTAGCATAAATGTTGATTTATCAATATTCATTGACACAAGGGTGGATAATATTTTCTGGTACTCAAATTTCATAAAAGAATACTGAATTACACATCTCTGTAACGGAAGAATAACTTTTTTGTTGAAAAGCTAATATTTAAAACCAGAAAAAGCTGAATATTAATTGTTCCCCTACTTTAGAAACCCATGAGGACTAAAGGAGTTCTGAGGGCCATAACTATGTAGTTTTTGAAATATGCAGAGATCAATATCTATCACAGGGTGAAAAACTTAAATAGATCCCAGAGAGTACCAGGTTGGAATATTCAACACTAATGACATTTTACAAAATTCTAAGAGCTACTCTTGGTGTCTACAGAAAAACTCTTTCTAACAGTTCCTTTGACACTGAAAAATTACAAAACTAAAGTGTTGGTCCACTATACCTTTACAAAATGCAAATCTGGAATAGGTTCACTGCCTTTGTTGCACAAGTCAATTCTCACTGCATGGCCTTCCTCCCTTCACACTGACTTTGCTTTGTGTTAGCAAAATTTAGCATATTTGGTTACACTGCACAGTCAAAATTATTTTATGGTAGTTGTGAGCCATTAGCATAAGACCAAATTCGTGAGACAATCCTTGCAGTGTTTCCTTTCAGAAGCAAATAAAAGTGAGAATGTATTTCTTGTACTAGTGGATAATTCTGATGACATAATAAGTCTTACAATTCAATGAAATGTAATGAAAATTAGATGACACAAGAACATATATTCTTCTCAATAGGCAAAATAATTTGTAAAGCTGGTTTAAATTTTACTCTTTGGAAAACATGAAAAAATGCAGTCATTTATCTATCAGCCATGCTGAAATCAGATTCATGGATGGAACATTTGAAAAGGTCTAGCTTTTCCAAAACACCGAAATATACCTCTGTAAATCCACAAAGTAAATAAATTAAATCATGGTATATAAAAACAAATTTAATTTTTAGGACAAAGTACTCTGTCTCCTAAATTCCATGTATACAGAATATGCAGCAATATGTTAAAAAAAACAAAACAAAACAAAACAAAAAAAACCCCCACTAAACCAGATTATTTATCATTCCATGTCATATATTAATTTCTTCTTTGGAAAGCTAGGAGGTCTCTATATTGAAAGGTGTACATGAGGGAGAATGCTCATGCAGGTGCAATTCTTAAAAACATATAAATATTGGTTCTTATCAATGTTTTTGCAATTCTCACAAACCTTCCTTTTTGTCTTCTGCAGCAATCTTCGCTTTTGTGTCTGTTATATCTTTGAAAGAGGCCAGAAAGAGTACTACATCTCCTTTTTCATTCTTTATAGGAACAATATCCAGTAAGCACCAGAATGAAGACCCTGGAAGGATAAAGAATGAATTTAATTCAAACAGCTGTGTTTTAGCAGAGAGAGGGGGGAAAAAGTGAACTGCTTATTTAGGAGGTCAGTAGTCAGGGAATCACAGATGTTCAGCTCATGTAAATCTCTTTGCATCATTGGTTGAAGCTCTGTAATACTGCTTTCTCCAGAAACAAGACATTAATTTAAATGCAAAATTTATCTACAGGGATCATTAATAGAGTTTAATGAAGCTTTTTACTCCTCTGAAACCATGCTTTCCTTTGAACTCTCAACTGATGTTGCTTATTTCCTGGAATAGCTTTCACTTTGTTAACTTGGCATCCGAAGCCTTCATGTCTGCTATAGAATCATTCTACCTTAATCATCTGACTTGATACTCATTAAAACCTCTTGACAGAAGACCTTATAGTCAGAGCATCATTCCACTAATTCGAAGATATTTAAACTAATCAGATATCAGACTTAGAATAGAAATAGAATTAACTCATTGCATCTTACAGATGGTGAAATATATAATATCACACATCATCTCTAAAATTAATATTTGCTATCTTCCTTACTGCCTTTAAAGTTCAACTTGTTAAGACTGAAGTCAGACAATGCTGAGTTTGACAATATTTTTAATTCTTGTCAGCCTTTCTTTATCCACACCTGCTACATAATTATGCAGCTTAAAATAAATTCTTACTGTTTCCCCTGATTGCATCACATGTCCTGTTTGCAAGATATGCTGTTCAATTCCAATGACATCATCCATAAGTTTCCTATTAACACCACTTGGAACAAGAAAATATTTAATGTCTAGATGCAAACATCCTAGATCCCAATCCCATCCGTTCTGGAGTAACTCATCCCAATATCAGGCTTTTGTCCCTTTCAGGTTTTGGGTATCAATGCTAATTGCCTCCATCCACCATCAGCCTACTAATATTATTATAAGATATAAAAGTACCACTAGAGAGTTTAAAATTTTTTTACATGTTTTAACACTTCCACAATCTGCTGCTTCACAACATACTATTTTTAGCATTCATTTACAAGCACAAGTCTAATTTAATTCATAAAAAGGAACAGGACTAGTTCCCTGGACCGGTGCTGCCCTGACTGACCACTGCCAAGTAATCAGCTAAGCTTTGGAGGGGTTCTTAGGGACAGCAAGCAGGTTAGTCACTTCTTGTAGTGCTGTCTTCTGAAGTTTTCAGTTTTGAAAAACAACTGGGCACAGGAAGGTCACAGCTAAGATTTATAATTTAAATTTTCAACTGGAAATTCCCTTGCTTCCTTTTGAACACTGTAGATGGGCATGGGAGGTGAAACAGCAGCTTTACTTTTGAAGGACCATCGCAGTTAAAGGTACAAAAATATGATTCAGAGGAAATTCATCTGGTCCTCTCTGTCCTGATGAAATTTTCCAAGAGTCACACAGGCAGCTTTGAGAGAAATGTTACTAGTTCAGTAATCTGGTAACACTTCCACTTAAGGTATTTAAAGAAGGGACAGGGAGAAAGTGGAACAGAAGGAAAGAAAACTGGACAGAAAACACAGAGAAAGAAGTAGTCTGGTTTGTCCTGGGTTTAAATATTCTTATTTTGAGGTTGAAGATGAAGGAAAAAAAAATGCCCTTTTAAAAGAGGGCAAAACTGATGTCAGAATCAGAGGAAGACATTTCTACTATTTCTTCTTGCACTTTAATTTTCCATTCTGGGAAAAGCTGCTCAGTAGCATTACTGTCAAATGTTATAGAGAGCCACCAGCCTCTCAATCTGAAGTGGTCCATTCAAAGAAAAGAAGAATTAAGAAACTTTACAGCTTAAAAATAGAAACATAGGTCTTTATGAAATGCCATTATAACTTCTAAACTGGCCAAACTCATACTGGCAAAATTACTTTCTACCCAGCTACATTCTATCAGTAGTTTCAGTGGAAAAGAAATCACTCTCAACTCCTTCTAAACTCCACCAACAGTGACAATGGCCTTTTAGTGGCTGTTTCTGTCTCCTCCAGGAGTGGAAGCATATCTTACTTTCTCTTTTCAATTGTTTCATGTCTTTTCTACACACGCAGACACACAGACACACAGACACACACACACAAAGTAGCCATTAAGGCTGTTTCTGAGAGAAAGTTGCAGACATCAGCCATGTTCAAACAAACCTACCTCAGTTGCCGTGATATTGTCTGAAATGATAGATTGTAGGTTTAAGGGAGTTATTATAATATGGTTCATCATTAGAAATACAGATAAATCAATTTAACATTTAATAGTTTAATGCATTTGCTCTTTTGTATAATCAAAGTGCATTTGAATTCTTTACAGGTGAACACTCGTCACTGAACACTGGTCACTGAAATTGTTCCACATCCTGTCATCATTTATTTTCACTTGCTGCTTCTTTCAATCTTATTTTCTTCCATTGTAGTTTCTCATTCTCCTCTGTAAATATATCTGAGAATATTCTGACTAAGCAAAGCAAACATACATAAAGTATGGTCAGTGCCACTAAAGAAAACAACATATCCAATACATGCACAGGCTACTTCCCTCCTCAAGGGTTCCAGGCTAGTGACCTGTGTGATGGGCTGTCAGTCCTGGCTGTATTTATACACTCAATCTTTAGAAATCCTAAACCTGAGCTTGTTGGTTTGGTTTCAGGTGTTCTTTGATGTGGTGGGGTTTTTTTTTGTGGGGGGAGTTTTTTGGGGTGTTTTGGTTGGTTTTTTGTTTGTTTGGTTTTTTTTTGGTTCAGTGCCGTTTCTTTGAAAGGAGAAAATGGATATGAAGATGTCTTTGGATTTGATAAGGTGATCTGTTTTAGGTCAGGATTAGGTCTACATAAGGTTTCATTCTGTTGAGAACAGAAGAGCTCTATCTTTCACTGTTGAGGAGCATTCTTGGAAAAATATGCTGCAATGAAATCTGTTACATAGCTCTTACTGAAAGCCAGCAAAACATAATTCTATAAACCAAAAGCAGAACTTTCTCCTCATCAAAAAAAGTGGTGGCCTATTTTGTTATGGTTCTTTTGAATGCACTCATCTGTGAGATAGAAATTCCTTCCGTGCTTCAGATGGTGCATACAAAGGTTTTCTGTATTGTCAAGATTCGTCTATCAAAGAAATTTCTTTTGGAGGTTTATTTATATACAGACTCTTTTTATTGCTTCAAGCCACCACTCTTGGAGAAAGAGTCTAATCTTTCTCTTGCATTATGAAGTGAAGGGTCAAAATATATTTTAATATCCTCAAGGCTTATATAAGCACATCACAGGGAAGGAGAAAAGAAACCAAATGAAGCATAATCTTATCACAAGGCAATTTGGCTACAGTCCACATTTTATATATACATAAAAAAGAGAGTGCTTTATGGTCACTCTCTCAACTACCCTTTCTACCTTTCCTCGTTTTGACAGCTAGAAGTCTGTCCTCAGACTGAAATCAAAACAAGGGTCAACAGATCACGGCATTTAAAAGGGAGATTTTGTACAAAACCCTGCCATTAGAATGCCAATAGCCTTCAAAGCCAAACATTCTTTTCACTCGAAAATAAGTCTTGCTTGAACCATGGGACAGACTGAGACCATTAGCACTGTGGATGAGCTGTGTGCACTCACCGTACGGTAACAGGCAATCTTTAGTCATGTCCACCCTAGACAGCCCAATGAAATACTCAGAATGGAAAAATCTTTGGCAGATATTTGGGTATTGCAGAGGTTTCATAATAGAGATATGTAGAGGGATGATGCACAGCAAGTCTATGTAGTTCTTTAACAAAATAATTAAAAACTGCACCCATCTTCTTAAAAATATACTTGATATTTTTAAACCGTACATATACCTAATAAATACTTGAAATTAGTGATTCCTATGCAAAGTTATGGTCTCCTTTTGCTCTTGACAGCCTGGGAGTGGTTTTGTCCAGGAGGAAAAGCTTAAGGCTTTTTTTTTGGCTTGTGTCAACCATCAGTGGCTATGTACACTTCCAGACCTTCAATTCCTCAGGACTTTTCTTGCCACACTGCTTGCCAGAGGGACACTGATCCAGCTTATTTCTGTCCCTTCCATCACTCAGGAGCCACAAATAACAAATGCACAAATTTCTGTGATCTATCTCCACTTCTTTGTGGTGCAAGGAAGGAGGATCAAGGTCTTTTGTGAAGTTCTGATTCTGCACATAATATACAAAATTAAACAAATGTAATGGTTCCTAGACTAAGAACCCAAGTATCTGAAGAAAGAAAGTTTAAATGATTTGCATATTAGATATACAAGTCTTGTGGCACAGAACAATTGCTCTTCAAGGAATAGTTATAATAAGGTATATATGTATTAGAGGGCAGAATCAGGCTTCCCAAGACATCATAATTCTGGAATATTTATTTTTGTTTAAGTAGATGACTTAGTAAACTAAATGCTCTTTTAGGCAGATGCAAATCAAGCCTTAAAGAAATCTATTAAAACATATCACCCTATTTCCAGGGATTTATGTAGAAGACATAGATAAAAATATTTTCATGTGGATAGCTGTAATAACTTGTCAAAAAGATTGATGTTAAATCCTCAGCATTACAACAGTGTCTCATTGGTGGTCACTAATTATCAGCAAAATAAACCTGCTGCTGGATGCATCGTAACACCAGAGATGTTTGAGTCTGATCATTTCTGACTTTCCATCACAGAAAGTGTGCACATCAAGACTGACAGACCAGGATGACGAAGACTTTTTCTGAGGAAACCAAACTCTCTCTTTCATTAGCTTAGCCAAAGATTCCCAGCCTCACTGATAACATATAATTTTGAAAGTTAGGTGGTTTTGACAAGATGTCAACATTTTGCTGAGGAGAGCAAAGTGCAAAGAAAACAATGCTCAAAAAAATTGCAACTGAACTGAACAGAAAAAGGAAAGGAGTGGCAAGAAAAAGTACAGCTATAAATTCAGACACTTTCTCTTTTGTAAATATCATAACTTTGACAACGATCAATTAACACAACTTTTTCAAAGTTCTGCTGCTTTAATCAAATTATCACCTCAGTCTTCTCCATCACCTCCACAGAAATCAAATTTATAATTTAACAAAATCTATACTTTATTTTTCTTGAATTCTGCTATTGCAGGTGCCAGCCTGTCTGCTATACCCTAGTGACATTCTTTGGTCAGAAAATATTGTAAAACTAAGAACTCATATGGTCTATCATAAAACTGATTTATATGGGAATGAATGGTTGTATTAACGCTTACCTATGAATAGTAAAGACTCAAAAATGGTTTCTGCTACTTCTGTGTGACCACCAGATCATGCTTCTATCCTGGAAATAAATCTCCCTACAAGTTTTAACAGTCAATGTAAATCCATTCCAAAATGGATTTATAATCCATTAATGCATCCAAAATGGATCCATTCCAAAAATTTATTTATGTCTCAAACCAGAATATAGTTGTATCCCAAGGATTTTGTAGATGAAAGGTGATAGTAATATACTTTAATAACAAAGTAAAAATTATATTTCAGTAGGAATAAATTAGGGATTATTAATCCTGTGGAGTTGATTTAAAACTTGTTAAAAACAACTATCCAATCCTCTATATACTCTATGGAGTACCATGTGCAATTATTCAGATCTATTACATCTGACCAGAGATGTGCAAATCCACCCTTCCATATCTTCCCAGCCTTTTCTGTGCCCAGCTTCAACCCATGCTCTGTTCCTTCTGCTGCCAGGTAATTCAGTGCCTCATACGTCATACACCTCGTATTGCCCAGCTTGTCTAGCTTTCTCTGCCATCACTGCCATAATGGGGAGATGAAAAGCAGGGAAGGATGTTCTAAGAGAAGACCTTTTTCACCACATTTATCTCCTATCCTTTCCTCTCCTGCACACTGCCAATGTTAAGCAGAGAGAAGCTTTATTCACAACCCCAAAGTTTCTGTTTATCGCTACTTGGACACAGAGTCAGTGCTATGGCAGCTCCTAGTCTGAGTGCACTTCTTTTCCAGCCTTAGTGGAACAGTCTTTGAATGCAACAGCTGGTAGAATGTGCAGAGAACATTTTATACAAACTAATTTTTGAGCTCCAGCACATCTGCATTTCAGCTTTGTTTACTCAGCTTTTGGTCCCTCCTTGCATAGCTGCACTATCTTTCCTACTTAATGAAACCATTTCAAAATCCTCTAGCTACACTGAATTTTCCTCAAACAAAAGCAGAGAACTAAGCAGTGCCGTTTAATGCCATGTGAGATACATCATCCTTAAGCATACTACTTTCTTTTTGTCTGCCCTAATTTCCTTTTCCTATCTCCATCCAGATTAGAAAAGAAAATGACATTTAGGGAGATAAGTACTTCCCTCATGTAATACATTTACTGGGTTGCAGTTATGGCAATTAGCAAAACACACAGGATTATCTAAAAACTCAGTTAAGTAAGTGAGATGCATTCTGCTTAAATGCAAAAAGCTTCAGGGCAGACTCATAAACATTATCAGTCTGCAACTTACTTTCCCTCCACCTCCAATGATCATTACTTTGTCACAGTTATATTAGTACAAGGCATTCAGCATTTGTCAACTAACTCCTGGGAAAGTACTAATTGAGACAATCTGTTTATATAAACAAATATACAATATCTATTGCTAAAATGAAAAATAACAAAAACAAACAAAAGCAATAGAAAACAAAACAAAATACAGTTTCTTCAATATCCTTTTGCAGACTGCTTCAGAAATAATCAGGCTCAATTCTTCCTGAGCAGTCTAGTCTTTACCTCGTTGCTTTCAGTTGAGCAATTTCCAAATACGCCAAATTTACTTTCCTTTGATTACTGTGTTTCTGAATCTGCTGTTAAAACTTGTTTGTAACCTGTGGTCCTTATTTCTTTTGGACTTTCAGAGCCTACATGTAGATGTAATCACAACAGTAAATATGATTTCTCAACCTACTGAAAACCTGCACTTTTGAAAAGAAGGCAAGAAATTTTCTTAAAACAGGATGATCTCTTACATACATGTATGTGTGTTTGTATATATATTTGCATATATATTCATATATGTGAAAAAATGCATATTTATTGTTTTGAAATTGTGTCTGATATTTTCACATCTGTAGGAGTTAAAGTACACATTCACCTAAACATAGCCATGTTTTCAAATTACATTATTTTGCTTTTAAGCTCATTACTTTATTATCTGAAAAGAGAGACATCGAAGATGACATGAAATTTTCTGTAAGCAAAATCCCTGCAATCTCCAAATAGACCACCACACCTATAAAGAAAAATTTCATGTTTTCAGTTCCAAAATACAAGTGATAATGATAAAACAAAAATATCCGCAAAATATTTTTCTGACCCTTACTCTGGTGTCTCTGGCAGTGGCAGCCCCTAGAAACAGAAGGCCTGGAGTCTGCAGAGTGGGAGACCTCCCAGCATTAGGAGACGTGCTGGCTGCAACCTTGTACTTATCCATGAAGTTTTCTAAAGACATGACTTGGGAAAAAAGGGGATTCTGCTGGTTACTACTTATACTACAATGCTACATTTTAGAAACTGGTCAGTTTATTTTGCACTGCTTTATCCACAGGGTCAGGCCAGAGAATATTTTGCTCTGTAATCCTTGTCTATTATTTTAGTCTTGTCTGTTAATATTAACCAGAAGTTTTCAGCAAGTTTGAGGATTTTCTCTTGAGGCCATGATTCAAGAACTTTAACCTGCACTTCATATGCAGTCCACTGGCACCCTTCAGGAACGAAGGGGACTAAAACTGGGACTTGTGAAGGAGTCATGGATCTGAACTGATAATTCTATCCTTCCAGGTTTGGGGTTTTCGTACAGAAGGGTTTTGAAACACACACTGAGCAATTGCATAACACGGCAGAGAGGATTAATCTCCCCAATTCACCTCTTGAATCCATGTGAACACATGCTGTAAACAGACTCTGAGCCTGCCCAATGAAACAAATTATAGCAACCCCACCAGTTGGAAAGCAGTAGGTTTTGACCTCCTAGTTATTTAAGTGCTCTATAAAATTAAACTGCTACCCAAATCAGTGAAAGGCTTCAGTAGACAGTGCTAGCATGAGCCTTCTGCCACTCTTCCAGAAAGCTACAGAGCTAAAGCAGGAACCCACTGCAATGGTCAGCACAGGAGGTGGCAAATAGTCTGCATGGTAATCCAGTATGTGGATTTAGGGATCATGGACAAAATAAGGAAATGTCAGCAGAAGAGAGGCTCATGGTCATCAGGAGGAATGGTACTCTGAGCTTTCTTTATGCAAAGAACAGCCTAACTCATGATGAAGCACAGGGACCCAAGTCTGCTTTTAGCTAAAGCTTTATTTAAAGCTCATAGAAATACAAAGGCAGCAGACTCAATGTAGCCATAAAGTTGTGATAATAGTTGAAGAGTGCCTGGTCTGATGTTTTATGAACATCCTACTTTAAAATAAATACCAATATCTCCTCCAAAAAGTGGATGTATAAAAAGTAGCATGATGAAATATCTTTCAAAAACTTTAAAAAACCCCCCAAAAACAAACAACAAAAACCAACCAAACAAAAAAAAGGCAAAAAACCCCCCACAAACAAACAAACAAGAAAAAACCAACAAAAAATAAACCAACCCCCAAAAAAGCCCAACCTAAAAAAATAAGCATCCAGCAGGACCAACAGCCACTCATACCAGGTGGAGCTGGAGGTCTATGGGGCCCATGTGGAAACATTAATTGCATCTGTTGGCCGGGAAGGGCATCACGTTGTAACAGTGTAGAAAGTAACAGGAAAATTTCATACAGATTTATTTACATGTCGATGTGGTTCTAGGAGAACAGGTCTTTTCTCAGTGAATTATGCTTTTAATACATCATACTGCTCCTGAAAGAAGCTATTAGCCAATATCATCGTGAATGCCATCAGAACGAAGCATCAGCGCTGTCAGTGAGCTGCAGTGTTGTTGAAGTCTCATTAAATTCCAGAAAATGATCTCAGATGGTTTAGATCACATTGCACACAGGGGATTTTGCTGCCTTTTTTTTTTTCCTTCTAACCGAAATTCACCCCTTTGTTTTGTCTTCTCTCAGGCTTTTGGTGACTGCTTCACCCTCTGTAGAGTTTGAGCCAGGGAGCTACAGAGGAGCACATGCCTCCTCTGTCTTCCTCTTCTTTCATCAGAAGCCATGGGTCAATCAAATGAAGAGTTTGGAGAGAAAAGGAGACAAAAATTCCCTCTTCTGTGAAACACAGGAAAATAAGAGCCTGTTGTTTGTCTATATTCTATACTGCTTTTTAAAGAGAAAGACTTCCCCTAGATCAGTGAAATTTCCTAATGATTAATGAGCTATATTGAGAGGGGGAAAGGAAAAAGAACAAGAAAACAGAAAAAAAAAGAAAAAAATTAAAAAACCCCAAAAAAGAAAAAAAAAAGAACAAAAAGGAAAAGAAAGAAGAAAAAAAAAACCATTATTTTTATAAAGTTACAAATTATTTTTTTATGGCTGAGGTAATTGCAGTTAGATATTACCTTCAGATTAATTTTTCAGTGTTGCTTACTTTTTTTATTTCCCTCCTCCTGTATTTTGTACTTTAATTTAGAGAATGTGAGCAAGCCTACCACAGAAGCTTTTTAGCTTTCTTATTTTTAGACGACAATTTTAAGGCAGAGAAGCAGTGAAGCAGCAGTGAGGCCACATTGTTACAAGCTACTCTGTCAAGCAACTTGTCAAGGGGCTTCCTCTACATTAGTAAGTAGATGTCACTAGAAAATTGAGGTCTCTGTATGGAAATTTTTTTTTTTCAGCTAGAATATTCTAATAAACGCCTCTTTTCTTACTGCTGGGCTTAACTTTAAAAAGACATGGTGGATTTCAGGAGATTGCTAAAGAAGGGAGACAGTTGATGTTAAACTGCTACCATACAACTCCCATGTTTCAAAATGCTATGGGATAGTTTTGGACAACCATTAAGAGTATGTCTTTAAAATTCTTGTTGGAAAGAACAGATACCATTTCTGCAATGAGAAAAATACCTTCTGTAGAGAAGAGAAGCTTGAGGAAAACTCAATTTTCTCTCATTTTAAAAAAAGTTAATTTCCCATCAATTTATTTATAGTTAATTAAGTCTTTGATAATTTTAAATAACATTGAATGCTTTGTCTAAAAAAAGGTTTTCTGTTTGCTTAACACAAGGAATGATTTAAATATAAATGATGTAATGGAGTCTTTGCTATACTCTAGCCATATAATTCAACCACAGACATGGCAGTGTCAATGGATGATATCTCATGGCTTGAGCCTTATTTCATTTGCCTATGGCTGTTGTTGTTCATGTGAGAACACTGTTGCACTCTGAATTCAAATGGCCTTTTGCCTGATGAATTCAGTAAATCCAGTAACTCAGTAAGACAGTCTGAATTTCACCCTTTCTCTACTCATATTCTGCCTTTCTGAAACAATACCTTAATCCTGGCCTTCTGGATAAGGGTACAGACTTATCAAAATACATATTCTAATGCAGTGATTGGAAGATACAAAACGCCTTGATTTAATCTTACTGACTTTTAGTAAACAAGGTAATAAATACAGAAATTAAATATATCATATCTTTCTGACCCGACAATTTACTTACCAAATCTTTAAGGACCAAGAGCTACAAGGTACATGCCTAAGACATAACCCAGAAAGTCTTTAAATCAATGTACACATAGAAGATGACAAAGTGTCCCTTGGGTCCTGGAAAACTCTCACAGATAAAGAAAACTACTTGCAGCCAAGTCCTAAGGCAGCAACACTCACTTTCTCCAGGGATTTTTCACTACTCACAAAGGCTTGTGGAAACAGTTCTTTTCCTGGGGTGCACTGATGCAATGGTCACCACAGAAAAGCCTCTAAAACATCCATAAATCAGAAGCGACCATTGCTGATAACATTTTGTTTCACACAACTTACAAACACACAGAAAGAGGCTAATTTCCTTTCAGTGAAGGAAGGCTGTGCGCCTACTGTATGTTTAAAAAGGTAGTGTGTAAGCACAGACATTTTTCAAACGCTACAAACCTAACTTTGAGGCATAGGGAAAAAGCCTGATGGGGCCATAGGGGATGCAAGGTGTGACTTTCTCAGCAACTGAAGATGGAGAGCTTAGATTGGACTAAGTCATTGATTATAGGGCTTATTGTGGCATTATCTTAGGCTGTAATAGAAAAGGAAAAAATCCACACAGCTGCTTAATTGTACTTCAGTTTGAGGGAATGTGAAGACCTCGTTTAACTACCTGTGCTTGCTATTGATAAATTTCTGCAGAGCTCTGACAAGGAGACAAAGAAGAGTTTGTTTAAACAGAATTCCTCATCACAGTGTCCAACTGCTTTTAGATTATTCTTAACAAGAGATCCAGGGTTGAGCATTTTTCTCACAACTCACTTGAATTCCAAAAGGTTAATTTGCATTTCCATTATCATAATTGACAACTTAATTTGTTGCAGATGTTTTAAAGAAAATGTAAAAATAGTAACAGAAAAAAAAAAGTTAAAAAATCAGCTCCTAAGCAATATAATTTTAAAATTATCTAAAGAAGGCTACAATCATAAAAATTCCTTGTCTGTTAATAGTTTCCTTTTCTGATTGTCTTCAAGAAACTAATATAGCTCTGTCAAAAAAAAAGCAAGAAACTGACTGAGGAATCAAAATAAATATTGAAACTATGAAGAAAAGTGTATTTTGAGTGGAATTTTCGCAAGACATCTCTCCCTGAAGCTGCTGTATCTGCTGCCATGGTTCTAATACTGTTCTGTGCTAACATGGCAGAAAATGTTCAGGATGAGAAGGTACAACCAGTTTATGCTATTCTAAGAATTCACTAAAATTCCAAAATGAGAACATACATAGATAAGAGTTCTTATCTACTTCTAGAGGTTTCAGAAGGATTAGTCAGAGCACAACTGCTTAAGATCAGTCTTCTCTTGAGATCCAAACCCAAATGACAAAATAGTGCAGTTCATCCAACAGATAAATGCTCAACTTCCCACCCAACTCCTTGCACACAAATCTTGCTGCAGTGTCACCTCACGGCAGTCTGGATTGCATGTGGATTGCTGGGGTTAATCATTCCTTTAACTAACAATTATTGAGAAGAGGTGTTACATGAATTCTTAAATTATGGTTAAATAACTGTGAAAGGCCCATATTCAAGCATACTAAATTCAGATCACAACTACTTGATTAGAATGAACAGTTTAATTTAATGACAAAAACTGAATCCATTCTGAAATAAGTTTAAATCAAATTTAAAATATTGAAAAATGTGACAATTAAGGAATCAATGCATATTCAGTTTTGTAACCTTGAATGTCTACCCCAAAAAACAAGACACATATGTTCTACATTTTAGACCAAATCCATCAGAACAAATCAAGAATAACTTATTGTATTCCTATGTCAATGTCCGACGTAGTGCTTTTTATCATACTGTTGTGTTAACAATTAAGATTTCAAGAAGTATTCTGAGGCACATCAGTCTATTTTGTGAACTCAGGATTATCCCTGAGGCCTGAAAATGCTCCTTTTGTCCTGGAGTTACAGAGCAAGGCTGTGCTAAATAGCAGACTAAAGCCAGAAAGGTGATTCCCCTCTGACACCCCAAAGTCCTAACAGGACATTGAAATGTGACCCTTTGATAATTGCGAGTTACTTGTCTCCCACTGACCTATGTTCCTGGCATTACAGCTGCCCAAGTGACAATTATTTTCTGTATTGGATAAACTGAACTGTACCCATACAATTGTTTCAGAGATATTCCCAAAATTCTTATGTGTTAAAGTATTTTTAAAACCTTTCTCTGCAACAAAGACATAATTTTTTTCCTCTCTCTTTTTTGACAAAGTTGAATAAGCCTAACAACATCAGAGGTTCAATTTTACCTCTGGAAAAGAAAACCAAACCCAACCCAAAGTCAAAACATTTAGGTAAAACGGGTGATTTACCAAATTTGGAGCCTGCACTTTAGAGCTCTGTTGAAAAACCAAGGCTACTTTTTAAGATAAATTTTGCTTTCATACAAGAAAGTCTCATGTTATTTTAATACCTATTCATTTCTGTTTCTCAGTAGTACAGAAATACATGAAAATAACAAATATAATAGGCAGTCTGGGAAATTTATTCCTACTCAGGAAATGTATTGGAGTGGCTTCCAGTCAAAGTATACACAGGGATGTATGTAGGATGGATAGTGGGAATTCTTTTAACCACAACAGTTTTTCTCTATCTATTTATCTGTGATTCAGCTACTTCTATGATAATTGACCTGTAATCTCTTTCTGTCTGTATTAATCATATCTATTATAGGTTTGACGCACCACTACATAAAGGAAGGAATCACAATTTATCAGTCAGGACAAAGACAATGAAATGAATGCCTTAGCTGAACTTCTTTAATTTAAATACATTGAAATCTCTTCTTACCATGCCCAGGTATCACTATACAATACTGGAGAAAAGCAGCTGTTATCCTTCCAGGTTAAAACAATTTTCCCCTGAAATTCAGACATGTTTTTGCAGTTTGGAACTACTTTATTTTAATAACCTTCCTGAAACAATTTCAATAAACTATGAGAGGTTCTTCTAGATGTCCAAAAACAAATCCAAACACCCTCACATCCCCTCAAGCCTCCCCAAAAAGACAAGACGAGGAAGCATTTAGCGGGATCTCCCAGATTAACCTCAAACTTTCATACTAGGAAGAGCAGCAATCATGAACAGAAACCAAATAAGTAACATTTCTCCTTTCTTAGTTAGCCTTTTCCTAACACTCTAAGTAATTTTATTGCCACTATGTAGTTTTTACTTTTAGAAAATAACTTTTAAAAGCATACAATAATAGTAATAATGATAATAGTGATAATAATAATAATAGTAATAATAATAATAAGAATTGAAAGGCAAATGTTTCATTAATAAAGACAGAAGTAGAATCTATGAGAAAAACGTGGTCTAGACATATGCCTATAAACTCTAGCCTCATAATAAAAGTGTGAGTGATGCTCAACACCGGTGGATCCACTGAGCCCCTGGATCACTAGACTCCTATTACTCTGGCAGAAATCCTGTCAGTGTCTCAAAGTTAGTGTCACTGGTCTGAAGATCACATGAATGTGACAAGAGGAATATGTGGAATAAGTACACTGAAAGAGCCTGATATAAGTGAAAGAAGCTGTGAAGTGTTCATCGTGGGCTGTGTCTTCCACGGCTCATGCATCTTGACTATGAAATTGTCCTTATAAACGCCTTGCCATAGGAGTCAAAGCTTTGGTGGTGCAACTTGAAGTTTCCTGCAGTCTATGGGGTTCCTTAACGCCTGGAAATTTGCTTTATGGGACAATACATACTTCAAGATATATGTTACTTTTCCACTTTATGAAAATCATTATTGTGTTTATGTATAGTGACTGTTGAGAAGAAATCACTTGGCTCATTCAGACATCTGAGCATTTTACTGATGGGTTTGAAAATTTTACATAGCCTGTCTGCCTTATCATGAATATGAATATTTTCATTATAGCTTTGGCAATAAGGGATGAAAACTTCAATATCAGAAAAAGCAGAAAAAGTGTCACACTGGGTGCAAATAATAGTCTCACAATGCAGTTTAGGACCCTGAATTTCTTCTATGCAGCTTTGTAACATACCTGTATAAGATCAATAATACTAATATAAACATGGTCTCAATGTCCACCCAACTGTCACTATTCAAATCTGTTCTTGTAGGCTTGATGATAGACACACTAAATCATTATACAGAAATGAACGTTATCTATCATATGCATTTATGCTAAGTTTCATTCTTTGGGACTAACAGAACAGGAAAGAAAGACTTACCATTCTTCTTATAGAACATGATTTCTCCTTTAAATTCTGTCTTTTCCTCCAACGATTTCTCAATTTGAAGAATCATCTGCTCATTTGTTTCAGCACCAAGTAAAAATTTACAGCTGCAGCTCTTCTGCATGACTTCAGTCCGTGCAAATCCAGCAAGCTCACAGAAGCCATCAGAGCAGTAAACAATGGGGAATCCCTTAGCCACCTGAGCATTTGCAAGGATGAAGTTACTATCTGCAGAAGAACACAAAAGTAAAATGTCAATTACAGTCTAAATCCCATGTCATTTGACATAATATTTTCTTTAGCATCATGAGAAGGCACAGCTGGGCAGACATTTAAAAGCAGAGTCCTAATGCTTGCAAACAAGGACCTAACTTCTGGTTTTAGACTATTATTCTGAAATTAAATTAGTCTAATAGTACACAGATCATCTTCATACAATAGTTCTTCATGGCTTTGTATAATTTGCCTCATAGTCTCCTCAAGGGACACTTTATGGTAGCTGCCTCTGAGATAGATGTCAACACACTAAAACAACCACTTGACCAAAGACTGGTGACAAATATCAAAATTATGGAAAAATTTCAGCTGTTATGTTATGCTGCTACTCAGACTACTCTGCAGTCTGAACAGACATAGCTACATCATAAAAAAATAAAAATCTCTATGATCTCAATGAGATAATATTGACCTATATCAGCACTCAGACTAATTTATGTTATATAATTCTGCAAGGGAATCCTTAAAATTACAGTTGAGGGACATGCCAGGCTATGTGTAATTAGGGACATTCTAGAGTACATGGAATTTTATGTCCTTTGTGGGGGGTGAGGTTGATTTTTTTGTTGTTATTGTTGGTTTTGTTTTGGGGTTTTTTCATTGCTTGTTTTTGGTTTGGAGAAAAAAAGATTTCATCTAAAATCAGTGATCTGCCTTTCAGAGCCCCACCACACTTCTCCCATATGAAACAGGCACATCGAAGATTCAGCATTCTGTTACGCTTAATGATCTTTATAATTTTTCAGTGTATTTAAGCTGCTATCATGTATGATACATTCAAGAGAAGCATGTTGACATGGACATCAATCAACAAAATGCAGTGTTCTAATTTGGTTTCAAATCTTTGGTAAATCTAATAGCTGAACCTATTGGCCACTCATTCCCATCCCTTGCTGAAATGTTTTTGAAGGCTTTGTGCCTCAGACCTTAATCTTCAGCCTACATCAACAACTCTGGCCCTTTACAGTCTTCTTCAGTTATAAGGGAGACCCTTTCCAGAAAACATGAACTTTTCATATAGTTTTTTTGGCCTGTGTTTCCTTATGTTGAAGTAAAAAAAAAGTTTTATGGGCAGAATCTGAGAATCTGTCTACATTTCACATCGAGGGAGGAAGGATTATTTTTTGCCTATTGCTTGTTAAGGAATGTTTACCTTACAGCTTGCTAGCAGGAGCTTAGGAGCAGTCTAGTCCCAAGACAGACACCTCTCATTTTTCAGACTTATGTGCAAGTGAATTCATGTGTATGTATTAAGGGGAAATACTATTAACTATCCCATAATCCCTTGATAAATATTCATAAATTTAAAGAGAAATAAATGAATTATTTTAATAGAAAACTCAGGTTGATATACCTAATCCCCATACAGGGATATATTATTTATGATTAGGAAGGGAGGGACAGAATTCATAAACTAAAATAGAAGAAAAATAGGTCTGTTTTTTGGTTTGAACTGTCACAAGACTTTTACATCAGTGAAACCCCAACAATTTCAGCTATGTTACTCTTTAATTACCCAAGGGATAAAATACTATGTCTTATACTGCTAAGATTTCAGTATTTTAGAGACAATGGAGGACTATTAAAGGATTAATTTGTGCTCAAGATTTTCCTTCAGTTACCCACATTTTGTTCAAATTTAATTAAAGTCTTTCAATAAACGATTGTTATGTTAAAACAGTCTTTTCCCATTTACCAAATAATGTGTTTTTAAAATGCATTCTGTTTCAGTGCAGTGCTTCACTTAGCCTGTCATTTTTATTTGCCTAGCTGGGGAATAAGTATCATTACCATTCATGCACTAACGTGCTGCTCCCCCTGTCAACACAAAACTAAATCCCCACACTGCCAAAAGAATTAAAATCATATTCTTGCAGTGCATAATGACAGTGTTGCAGTGCAAGACTTGCAGCTCGTTCATATCAAATATATTTATAGCTATCAAATTAATTTACTTCTGTGTTTCTTATTCTTTAAGACACAATTATGTGATGCAAAGAGTGCTGTGGGGTTTTTTTTTCTTTTTGAATTCTAATTGTTGAGAATTGTATGAAACAGAATATGGAACACCAAAAGGACAGGAAATGTGGAAAGGGTGTGCAGCAGTGATTGAATATCATTATGAACAGGAATGCACTAGAGCTTACCAAGCATACTACGATTTTATGAAAAATATAAGGTGGCCAAACTCTATTGGCATTTACACCAAAATGAACCCAGAATACTTGTATTTACTTTAATGTTCATAGAATAAACCAGGTTACTTATAAATACCAATCCAGTACCCGCTAGAACAAGAGCCAATCTTTCTCTTAATATCAGCAGATGTCTTATAAGGCTTGTAAGCCTAATTTTACTGAACTTTTTGAGTACAACAGCAAAGTATCAACATCTGGAAAATATAATTGGAATTATATATGCTGGTTTTTCTGAGCCTGAAGTTCAAATAAAATGATGATAGATGCACCTATAATCCCAAACTAGTACACCAAGGGACATATTTGAATAATTTGATGAAAATTTTCTTGTAATACTAAAGAATCAAGAAACATGATGCCAAATCAAGAAACGTTATGCCCAATAATTACATGTATCATCAAATTCTTCAGCAACATTTATTAAGTGATTAACATTTACCTATTACATAAAGCAAATTTTAAGAAAAAGCCAACAAAACCATAGCTTAAAATATTCTGGTTAAAAGTTTATTTAGTTCTGTAATTTATTTTTATAACTTCATACATTTAATATCACTTGCTATTACCATGCATGAATATGGCCTGAATATTAAGTTATTTTATTCAGGTTGGTTGACCAGGAGGCAATATTAGATTACTGGTAGATGTTTGTTTTTTATTTTATTTTGAGAAAAGAAAATACACGCAAGATAAATACTTGATCTATTGAAGAAGATGTAACCCTGAGCCTTTGGGGCATTTGGAACAACAGAGTAGAGATGCTGTAAATCTGTGTGAGAAAGAACAGATTTGGACTACTGAGGGGTAAATCTGGTGCAGGTAGTTCAGTTTGCCAATCTGAGATGCAGATTGAGCTCTGGGTGGGAGCCTGAGACCACAGACCGTGACCTGCCACCCCTTTGGGTAGCAAAGGGCACAAAGATGGGCGGTGCCAGTCAGGTGGATGGGCGCTGAGAGACAAAGCAGGAGCGGAGGAGTCAGGAGGAAGGGAGACACTTACGTGAGGAGAGACTGTGAGGATATAAATGCCGTGAGGTTCCTTTGTGAGGGTCCTCCTTGGAGGTAGCATCTCAGGCTGTTTCTGTGTGGCTGTGCCACAAAAAAATGGCTTTATGGAAAGAGTCTCTGCTCTGGGAAAGACGAGGTGGATCGGATGGGGAAATCTCATCTGACTGTGTGAGTGTGAGGTGTGCAGGGAGTCAGGCAGGTCCTGTGGGGTCACTGGAGCCACCCACAGTGAAGGGGCTGCGGTCCCAGTAGGGAAAGTCTCTGAATTGGGAATGTGACTGACAGAGAGGCCAGAAAATGGTCAGTCTGGATGTTTTCTTAACTGTTTGACCCTAGGTTTCAGCTCAGGAATTAGGTGTTTTTAGTCTGTGTAAAATAAGTTTAAAAATTCAAATTGGATATTTGCATATAAGCTTTGGATAAAAATATTTGATTGTGCATCCAAGACTGCACAAGTCGTGTAAAGAATGATTTAAAAGTACTTCCGTTAAGATGGGACAAGAGGCCTAGATAAAAAATATCCAACCATGAGGTTTTCCTTCAGCAGCAGGCCAGCAGAGATGTAGGTGAGAGAGCTCCGTGGCTAGTTAGTGCAATTTAGAAGCAGATTTCTTTCAGTTGTGATTCTTTCACTTTAAGCTCATTATCTATGAAGATCAATTTACTTTTTCACAGGAAAGTTTGAAAGAAGCCTGATAGGAGCTTGCATTGCATTCACTTCAGAAGTAGAGCACACTGGAGAGGATAGTACATTGACCAACAGAAGACTCATGTGGCTTCCAGAAATCTCTGCCAGAAACACAGCAAAAAGCCAGAGATAATCAAATAAGACAAACCAGAACCATTCTAACTATACCTCCAATCACAGGCTTAGACACTGTGGCCCTGTTTCAATGACTTGATACCCAAAAATTATAACTTGAGAAACAGAAGAAATTTAGATCTTATGCCATCTTCTACAGAGAATCTTATTCGTTAAACATCCCAAGACACAGTTTTAGAATTAAGATAATTAAAGAAAAAGGCTTTATGCAATAGTCTTCCTTCTAATTAGAGCACACAATTTATCTGACTGTTTGCAATGACACTGTGTTGCATTTATACTCTGTACTCCCTTCATGAATCCTGCTATCATATCTAGCAAAAACTGACAAAAGGATTTTTGCTTTAATACTTTGGCTATGTCTGCTATAAATCTCGTCATTGTGTTTCCCCAGTTTTTTTAACAGTTCTTTTCAAAGTCCAGAAGGTTTCAAGAAGAGAACACCTATCTGACTTTGGCAACTGAGCAAAGCCAACAAGCATTCTAATTTAACATATTAAATTATTTAAGAATTAAAGAGGAAGAAAACATCCTACAAAAGAAAAGATCTTTAGCAATCAAAGAAGCTGCATTAATTAAGCAAGTGACTCACACAGTTACTCTATTGATTGAAGAACAATCCACAGTTCTTCTGGATGAAAGGATTTACTACACTTAGATTTGATTCCACAGCTCATAAACTGGTAACTTAACAAGGGAAATCTCATTCCAGGTTCATGCAAATTACCGTGACAGAGAACATGACCACATTAACAATTACTGATTAATTGAATGATTAAAGTAGCATATGAAAACATTTAACTTCATGTCAGCACACTTAGATGCAAGTGAATTTAATTAGGGCTCAAAATCATTTTCCAGATAATGTCCTTTGAATCTGATTGAGATCAAGATGATTTTTGTAATGCATACAATTTAAAATATTAAAATTCCTCTTGAAAAATCTCAGTACAGTTGAGTGGGTCACTAATGTGATGTGAAGATTTATCTAGATCTAAGCAAGTCAGAAAGAAAGCTGATGATACTGATACTTCCCCCACTCTTCTCTAAAAATGAATTTATATTCCAGTGAATTTACAGTAGTACAGTGAAAGGTAAAACTATTGCATTATAAAGTACAAGTATGGACCGATGAACAAAAGGCCCATCACTGTAACTCACTGTAACCATTATAATTTATTTAATTGGCCAACTCATTTCATTATGAGGCAATGTATTCATGAAATTGGCTAACAGCTAAAAATTTAGAGTACAAAACAGTAGCCGAAGTACCCAGCCCTATGGAGTCAGCTCAAGGTGTGAACTTCCATAGATCCCACTTGAACTGAACTGACAGGAACAATTTCCAGTAAATAGAAAAGTTCTGAATTCAGCAGCTAAGAAATAAACCTTTCACTTTGTATTTATAATAATATGTAGTCTGACAGTGAAAATGCTTTACTATATACAATATTTATAGCTACAAGAAGAGTTAATCTGCAATGCCATTCAGCATGGTGATATCTAAGCAAAATTTGGGCATCTGGTTGCTAAATCATTCCCCAGTCTTATTGATAAACACAGATCATAAGCCACTTAAGAGACTCAGTGTTTAACGATCTTGAACCCAGCTTTCATTGCCATTAGTGCATCAGGTCAATACCACAATAATGACTGCAGCTTTCTGCATGACCTGTAAAATTACCTTTTCCTAGAAAAAAACAGATCAAAAAGCCAGGCTCTATCAGAGAGAAACAAAGTGAAAAACAAAAGCAATAGTGAACCTCATGGTGAAATGGGCTTCAGGAATCTCAGTGAGGAAAAAAAATCATTTGTTCCTCCATTAGAAATCTTTGTGCATGTTCCTATTGCTTTTCTAATCTCAGTATCATTTGCATCGATGGAAACTCTAAAATATAAGACTGAGAAGGACTTTGTTGAAATAGTAACACTTTGTTGCTGCTCATTTATCATCACAGAGCACCTTTGAAATAAACAATCAGTGCAATTGTAGAGGGAGAGCTATAGTAAAGGAGAAAAATTTTCAGCAGAGATGACTTTTAAATTCTTCAAAGTTAAGCTCTACTAGCAGAACTAAATAGTTACATCTTTTCCTCAGAAGGAAATATTATTTAGTCTAAAATATATCTTTGTTTTTTTCTTGATATTTATCTGGAATTACAGATTCACATATGTCAGTTGAATCAAGCTTTCAATGAAATATTTCTTCTCCCACTCTTAAGCTTTGTTGATATTGACAAAATTTTATTTTTCAATTAAAAAACTATTACATTCTATTTGATGAACTTTATTTTTGTTATTGATTGTGCAGTGACTGCCAGTACATTGTGCTGATGTAACTAAAATGGCTATATTGCAGTTGCCAAATATTTACATTCCAGTTTTACTGGCATTTAAGTGCTGCAAGTGAAAGAGCACATGGTACCAACATATAAACCCCAAAACAGAAAAAGGGAGACATTAACAATCAAGAGACACTGTAACTTGTGAGTCACCAGCATGTTGTGACAACGTACAGTGTCATCCAGCAGTTACTGCTGGGTGCTTTTTTTCTGACAGAACTGAACTCTATATTCGTCATGAGGGAGTTTAGCTGCTGTTCAGGGTATTCTGTGAGTGCCCACTGCAGAGCAGAGTGCACAGGTTCACATTTCCAAAAGAAGCACATTTTGCAATTTCTCCAATAAAACGCACAGAAATGTTCAGTTCATCCACCAGGCAGAAGGGCCATTTCTGTAACCCAGCTATATTTGATTTGCTGTATGGGGTTTTTTCTAACTGTTCTATTGATTTAAAATTCACCTGGAGTTTAGAAGTGGAATTGCTATAGATCAAACTAACACACAGGGTTCTCATAAGCTCAAATCATACAGCCCAATGATTTAAGAGCCTGGGACCATGACTTGCTTTCAAGTGTTCAACAGAGAGAAAGATCTGCAGACAGCACTTTTCCTGAACAGAAATATTTTCAAAGACAAGAGCCATGTCATCAACAAATATTTATTAATGTGATCCTGTCCAAACCTTCCTTTATCACTTGTCTGAAAAGTGAATGAAATAAGGAGCTGAAAGCTGTTTTGTTTACAGCTCTATTAAACATTATGTCATCTACTCACAATTGGTGCTCAGTTTACAGACATAATAAATTTTCACCGTTGCATAATATTTTGTGGGCTTAACAGCCTAGACTTACCTTTACTAAGTAACATGCCTGATGAACCTGTTTATAATACTATTGCAGTGGATAACCCTTTGAATATTTGCACTCAATGTACTCACTGCTGCTGATACTGCAATATATGAGCAGCCATATGTTACAGATTCTGCTATCAGAGCTAGTGGAAGAATACAGGAAAAAAAAAATTTACCAGGTATTATTCTTGCACAACTGAGAGGAAGAACATATGATAGATATTTTGAAACCAGTATGAAATGACTTTAAAAGATCATGTCCCTGGCTCTTTGAAATCTAATGCTCCTTTCTTCTTATAAGACTGTGTTGTTAATTATGGATTGGTAGCTCAGGGGCTTGGAAAATATCTTGATACCATCTATACTGGAAATAAGAAACTGAATTTCTTTACAGCATGATGATGTGGGGTTCAAGAGCTATTTACCTACTGTTAAGAAAGTTTCATCTTATCACTTGAAGTGAATATGGTCTGGAAGACTCAAAGTATCTGGATCTTTTTGCAATAAAGGAGCACATACATGAACACACAGCAAAATTGCCAGGATTTTGAAATGAGTAGATTTCATAGAAATTTATTTCCTCTTTGAAAGTTACCATGTTAAAAAAATGCTGTGGATTCTACATAGACAAAAGAATGGTATCAGCAAGTACATAAACAAAATATTTTCAACACAGAAATATAAAGTGATATTAGTGCAAAGAAAGTGGAAAAGCTTTATGGTCCTTCCACTTGCTCCTACAACGCAATGCCAGAAGGTATTTACTGTCTACATGCTAAGCAAATGCAACTTTCAGCCACTATTCACAAGAAGAAAGAAAGAGGAGAAGAAACACTTGCAGACCTGGAAGAGACCATTGAAGAAACAGAGACAAAGCTATGCCCTGTGGAGAGATTCCAGTGAGGTATGAATCATAAACATACTAATTCTCCTCTGGTGACAGGGAGGCATTTTATGCCAAGGTTCCTCCCCTGAACAAAATCATGTATCCTCAGCACAGAACCAGACCCACGTCTGGGTTTAAAGTGAAGGCAAAAGGGGCAGTAACCATCCTTCCTCAGCACCATCTGCCTAATGCAGCACTCGGACTCTACAGAGGGTGATGCAGCATCCTCAACTTTTGCATATGATTTTCATTTTCACAGTTGAGACACCCAGACTACAATGCAAAAACCACTATCTGTTCAGATACAGCGTTGCTACTATATTTTCTGAATAAGAAATTTTTTTCATTTTATGCAAGTGCTATACTACCTTGAAGTTGTTACTCAAAGAGGCTCAAACCTGATTTTCATGTATGCTAGCTCAGATACATAATTTCTGGGCTGTTCACTGCCACTTTTACAATCTTCTATGATCCCCATGACAATTTCATGACAGCTTGTGGTGAGTTTTACTGTATTGATTTTCCCCTATAATGATTGTACTTCAATATAAAGGTGTCAGAACTTTATGATTAATAGTAACCACTTTAACCTTTGTAGTTTATATGCTCATCTCTCAGTCCCTGAAATTAA
Source organism: Origma solitaria (assembly GCA_013397895.1). Taxonomy (NCBI): domain Eukaryota; kingdom Metazoa; phylum Chordata; class Aves; order Passeriformes; family Acanthizidae; genus Origma; species Origma solitaria. Next base: position 1,066,826 of record VZRL01002494.1, on the reverse strand, counting down.
AGGATAATCTTGAGTTAATTTTAATAGGGAGAAAAAGCAGACTCCCATGTGCCTATTCCAGTGAAATGAGCTCTCTGTAAACAGCAAGAATTTCTGCATGCAGTTTCCTCAGAGAAGTGACACTAATCTGAAATAATGCAGTAGAAAAAAAAGTCTGTTTAAAGAATATTCTTCTGAAAAACTGACAGGAATCATATTAAAAATGGTTCATAAAATAATGAACAGTGCCCAGGAAATGTCATTTCCAGAAGGGAGAATTGTATACTGCACTATTTGCCATAATAAAGAATGACCCAGTATATCCCAAACTCACCCTTTCTGAATAAAAAAAATTTAAGAATTTTAATATAAGGCTTACTGACATTGTCTTGAATAAGATCTGTAAAAAACCCAATATTTTTAGGGTGGAAAAGGATGAGATGGAGGTTACAGGTGAGAATGCAATTAAGTTACCATATCATAAAGGAAAACAGACCATATTGTAGCAGAATTCTCAGCTTACAATGATGTCATGAAAAATCCACAGGAAAAACGTTAAAAAACTGTAGAAGGGTCAAGCAGATGGAAAAGCAGATGTGTGAAGTAGACATGGGCTATTATTTCTTATAATAAAGCTGCTTTGGACCTCTGGAATGACTGACATAGCTCACAGCAGGAGTACCTGAGCTTAGACCTACTGATTTATGCAAGATATACAAATAATTAAGGAAGAAGCTGCTTGGGGAACCAGAAAAGCTTGAAGTGAACACTGCCATGAGATCGTCTTCTGGAGAAAAATCCAGTTTTTGGCTGAAGAAGTGAATATGATCTGGAAGATTCAAAGCATCTGGAACTTCTTTGGAGTAAAAGAGTACATATATAAATACACAGTGAAATGCCAAGGTTTTGATTATCTTAGAAGAAGGAAAAAAAATATTTGGACCAAGTATTGTCTCAATGAAAGAAATCAGGCACAGGAAGGGTTTGCTTTAAAAAAATTAAATCGCTGAACTGAACCTCAAAGGACTTAAACAGTGCAGATAAGAGAAGAAATACACCAAAATCATGACAGGACTGAAGAGAGTTACCCCAAACTAGACCTCTTTGTGTCAGCTTGCTTTATTTTATTTCTAGTTCCTTTTTACAGGAAATAAAGAGACTAAGTATCACAGAACCACCTTTGGCATTTCTAAAGCAAAAATTTTACTCTGCTATGGAAAAAAGCCAATACCTCTTCCCACCCTTTTGCCCCAAAGTGCCACCTAAACATAAACCCCCAAACCTTACTCCAGAAAGAGACTCACATCAGAGCAATAGGCCAGCACTCAGTAATTAATGCAATTAATGCAAGTCCCAAATCGCCAGAATCCCAGGAAAATGTTATCTATTAACTGTACTGCAGTGAATCAGTGCCATTAGAGAACCAGGTAACTTTGCTGAGAATTCTATTGATCAAAACATGCAAATTGCATTCGGGGTTTTAACTAAATTCTTCTAACAGTTCCAAAATAGTTTAAATTAAAAAAAACCAAAACCAGTTGTTGGCACTATACTTGCAAGACAAAAGCAACACTACTTTTGTTCAATGGGAAAAAGGTATAAGAATGCTGCAATCTAATTCCAGTGTTGTTATGGGAGATAGTTTGAAGTCGAGCTTAGTTTCTCCAGAGCCCAATCTGAAGAAAGTGATGAAAAATATCTTGACAATGGCAGAAAGTGATTGTATCTGGTTGCAAAGTTTTCATGCTAGAGAGCCATCTTTTTGATTCTGAGAGTTTAGAAATAGTTTGTATAAAGCCAGATATTTATATCTTTATCTCATCAAATAGAAGTGGCACTGAGCAAACAGAAAAATACTAAAAATACAGAAATAAGATTCTATAAATTACACTTACTGAAAACACCAAAACTAGAAGAAAGTTATAAATTACAACATGATTATACTGCCACATTTCCTATGCAACCCAATGCTATAAATTTGGAAACTCATTGCTGCTCTAGATACTGTTTCAAAAGTAAAAAATAATTCAGAGGCAAAAAATCAGTTGGAGAATTTAACCAGCAGCACCATATACTCCAGCAGAAATGTCTTTTGCAATTCAGGTCACCAAAGTACCAAAGCAGTACAAACCTTTCCTTTAATCTACTAAACCTCAGTACTGGAGTCAAGAGATTTGACTCCCCTGGAATGGTGGGAAGTGACTTCTTCAAGGGATTACTCAGAAGAAGGACCTATATTTGTCTTATGTGCAGGGTGTAGTGACAAAAAAATCTTCATGTCTAGTCGGGACTGAGCATTGCCTTAAAGCACAGGGAGTGTGTTAACATCAGCATCGAGCTAGGATGGAATTCCAAACACTTCTGTACTACATTTACACAGCCAGGCTCTAAATGTTGGGTAAATGCACCTGACTGTGCCCATGTCTTCCCTTCTAGCAAATAAAGGTTGAAGAACATCTGTAGGTGAGATACTGCAGAACTAATTTCTTAACTTGAAATTATTCTGAGGAAAAAGAAAAGAGGTATATTTTTTGTTGCCGGTTTTGGTGGTTTTCTTTTTATGCTAATTGAATAATATGCATGAAGTAGGCGTATGAACTTGTGGATTACATTGTGATGTAGGAAAATTATTCCATTTCAGACCACTCCATATGCGTAAATATGAGTAAATAGGGTCATTAGACAAATTGTGCAACAGAGCATAAATTAACTTTCTTAAGTTTCAATAGCAATAATGAAAACTCTGGGAAAAAAGGAATCTACAACTCTTGGTCAATAATAACAAACAAAAAGTATGAAGCATGACGTTTTACATTAAATAACCACACAGAATCAGAGAAAACATGATACTGTGGATTTACATCAGAAATAATAACAAATGTTTTGTGGTGCCTCAGGTACTGTAGTTGTAGCCCTGGCAGTACTATAGAATTGTTACTTTAAACTTTGTAACCTTTACCTGGATTGCTGAGGCAGTGTTTGCAGAGTCTCTGTAGTATTATTTTTCCTTTATTCTCCACATGCTCGTGTTCTGACATCGCACTTCTCCCAGCCTTGCACCTGCAAGGCTGAATAGTGGATGGGCTCTCACAGTAAGCATCTAACAGTGGTCTAACAATGACCCCCCATTCCCATTGTCTCTTTATCTCGCTTCATAAAATATCAGTTTATTAGACAAAACCAAAAGACTGTGCACAGGCAAGTAATTAATACTGATTTCTGTATCAATAAATGTTAACCTGTAAAAGGTGTGCACACAAACTTGACAAGCAATAAGTACACATCACTTCCAGCTAATTCATCAATCATTTAATGATAGCATCATTATCGCCATCATGCTATCACCATCATTTAATGATAGCAACCAGTGGGGCAGAGAGGGAGGGTTAAACAAGGTTCTGATAAAAATGGATAGCAATAGAGAAAAACCAGGTGAAAAATCATCTACCTTACTGCCAATCACTGCACTAGAGAACTGCCCAGAGCTCTTCTATGAATCCTGTCACTGCTTCCCAAGGTGGCTACTGGAGAAAGTTTTCCTTTTCCCATAGCACTCTCTATCCTTTGTCAGCATTAATAACTACCTGCACTTTGTTAGATGCTTATGTTCTATGGTGCTTTATGAGCATATACACACAAAAATTAAAGAAGTCCTCTAACCTGCTTTAATCATGAACCAATATTTAAATTAAGAGACACTACCAAGGGAAACAGAAAGGGAAAAAATCAGAAATAGGTGAAAAATTTTAATTAAAAAATGGGGGTGAATTCAGGAAAGTTGCGATTGACATAATCGGCCTGCCACTTCTAGAGGACACTGTGGGATACAGATGTCTGCACAGGTCAGACTGTTAACCTCTTGGCTTTACTTCCTCATCCCACTTCATTAAAGTTATTCCAAAGAGAAAATTGCATAAACAGAGAGTTTTAGATATTATTAAGATATTTTTATTATCAATGCCATCATGGGAGGTAATTTTTTACAATAATACCTTGAAGTTTATTTTTCACTATATATAATATTCACATATAAAAATATGTGATTGATTAGATTCCTTAAAAATTAATTATAATACTGCTATAGGATTAAGTTTTGGGCTTGTCCCAGAATGGTGTTTTCCCGTATTGACTGTATTTCAAAGGGATCTTCAGAAGCAGGAAATGTATTAGGTATTTCTCTGGAAATACTACTAACTAGCTTTTAATTAACATTTAAATTTGCTTTAAAAATACCTTCTCTTTATTATCTTTGCTTTGTGAAAGCATGATTGCAAAAAATTTTTCAAATAATAATACATGCATGCAATGCAACAGTTTAAACTAAACTAATATTAAATAAAAATTTAATCAAAGTTTCAAATAAATGAATTTTCATAATGTATTGTTGTGAGTTTATGAAAAAAAAAAAGAACCAAAGGTAATAAGGATAAGTCCTTCTTTTACCATTTCATACAGAATAGTGATGAAAAGTAAAACAGCACACAGGGAAAAAATCAGTTAAGAAAAGAAATAAAGAAAACCATTTTTCAAAGCTTTTGTTCTTCTCAGGATACAGTCTCAGTTATAGATTAACTGATATTTTTGTTGCATGCAAGAAAAGGAAATATGCTTGGACATCTGGAAAATAATACACTGAAGATATTTCAGTAAAGGATTTTCAGTGTGGCTTTTTTATCCCCATATTTTTGAATAAATTGGTAATGAATAAATTGGTAATGTATGAATGGCATTTACAGGACCAAAATCCATGCCATAGACACTAAATTTCATTCTTCAGAGGCACTCTCAGCAGTTTCTTTCAGTTGTAGAGGTCATTCAAGTCCTCTGCTTTAAACAACTGACAAACTTATTTCTCATCTATTTACCCACCTGTTCTGGCCTCACTGCCACTGCAGTCCCCAGAAATATCACTGTTTCTTTGGGTGGTCTGAATCCCTAGGAAAGGGGCTCTGTGTTGATAATCATGATATCTGTCTCTGACTGGATTTAGGAAATAGGAACTAATGACAGTGGAACAGAAATAGCCTTTGCCTCAAACTTGAGTTAAGCAAGGATCTGAGGATCACAAGTTCTTGATTTTCAATTGACAGTACCGAAAGGTTATAACACAAAGGTTAGTCACATGAACCTTTGCCTTTGCAGCATTTAACAACTCATCTTCTTCTTGAACACCTTTGTCTTCCATTTTGGCTTTCCTAGAGAAGAATGAATAGCCTTATTCAGAGTTTGAGTCCCTTGATCTTGTCCCAGCCTTCAAGAGATGCAACTAAACCAGATTATCTTATCAGCTATATACCCACAGTAGAAAAGTAAGTAACCTAACAATCATTTGTACAAATTTCAGCTTCCACAGGAAGTGAAGGAAACGATACAACTTATGTTTAATATCTTCCCTTGTAAGGAGGTGAAATTTCAAGAATTTCACTTTACAAGTATATTCTTGTACCATGTTACCACATTTTCAACTAAAATCCAATGATATTCACAGTTTTCAATATATTTGTGTGCAATTATTTGAATACTTAACTTCTAATTATTAGTTTCTCCATTTCTTGCTGACATGCCAGATATTTTCAGGTACTGTTCTTGGTTATGCTGAGGAAGTGGGAGCTGATGCTAATTGACCCAGGCCTATTCAGCTGTTGAAATTAATGAGTAAATTTACACTTCCTGTAACTCAAACCAAACTAGAAGAGACAAATGACCCATTAAATTTTACTTCATTTCCAAACCTAGTATGAGTTGTTTCTATAAAAAAATCTTAGAGAGAAATTAAAATCCATATCTATCCAAACAGTTATGCTGCTATATGGACATGTAAGCAAGATTTGTATTGATCATGACAACCTATTTTTGCAAGTGAGGTGTTTCATTTCCTAAAGGATTTTTTCTCTGCAAAGCGACAAGTAAACAGAGAATGCATTCATAACAAGATTAATATGCAATTTATAAAACTTTTCAGGAACATGAAAATTCACAAGAAGCCTGTTTCTCAGCTGTGAGACAGATGTGCCTCATTGATGTTCCACTGAGTTCAGCACCCCATCTCAGAATGCAGAATTACTGATGGTTATTGGCACCATTAGTGATGCACCACCTGGTGCTTTCCCCCACAACAACATCCAGCTTCGTTTTGAAAAGAAAATGAGGCACATGCAAGCTCCTTGCTTTGCACTTGTGTTTCCTGTAACTGATTTCAAATTTCAGGAATATTTGCAAGGAAAAACAATCCTAAGGAGGCATTTCATGGTGGAGTTACAGCAAGTCTGCTACAGATTTTTCTTAATTATTAGCTGTGAGAGAACAAAAAATTTGGGTTTGTTTAATTGGATGTAGAATCATAGAATTGTTTAGATTGGAAAAGACCCATGGATCATCAGATACATGGACATGCAGCTTGTAGCCACTGACTTCCTAACTGTAGTCCACTATGAAAAGAGCATATTCATAATTCCTTTCCTTACACTATGGTATTTAAATCCTTCTCCTTCTCTATTGCAGTTTTCTTTTCATGCACCACTCACAATTCCCCCAGTTCCTCCCTTTCTTCTACAGGTCCCTATCTCAGTTCACATACAAACAGGCAAAGCACGCAGTGCAGGCCTGCCAAGGTGTGCATGCTGTTTGGTTTGCTGGAAGCACAAGAGCTGGACACCTTCCACCCAAGGGGCATGGGCACGAGCTTCGCAGGTGCTGAGAACCAAACAAATGGCTCAAAATACTTTATATGGCTTCTGATTGTTTCTTTTGCAGGCCAGTTGCACAAACTTAATATTTTTAATTCATCCAGCAAGTTGACAAGTTTATTTTCTGGAGAAAGAGAACTGATAGAGAATAATACAGGACACACCTTGTTTTCTTGGAATCAGGACAAAAAGAAGTGTTTGCATTATTCTATTAATTTTATTACTCAAAGTTTTAAGATGGTATTGCATAATGGAAATTGTGAAAGTGAAAATCTCTAAACATAGTTTTCTTGATATAGATTTAGATCAGATTCAGTAAAATCAGTGACATAGAGTATACTTACTTTTCTTCGGAATTGTTAAAATACACCGGTTTTGCTCATCCAAAAGTGTTAGTTTTAGATCGCCATTGTACTGTGTTTTGCACAGTATAAGGGTCCAGTGTATATAATTTCATAATTTTACTGGGCAGAAGAGCCCAAATCAGATGTGACTTTCCTCAGGGTATTTGTCCACAAGAAGGCCTTTTTATTCAATTTGTACATATAAACTATTTCAGTCATTGGGATTTTTTGGGTGATTTTTCTTTTTTTTCCCTTCTCTTTATTTTTTTTTCTTTTTTTTTCTTTTTAGTTAAGAAGTTTTGAACCTAATTCTTCCTTTGGGTTGTTAATCTGCTCAGATTTAAATACTACTATTCATGGTTCAAAGACACAAAAAATAATAACTAGAATAGAAACTCTCAAGCTTATTATTGACTGGAGATGTAAATTGTAGTAACAAGCCTTCATAAGATTCCTGCAAGAGCCCTGAGAGCACTGGCACTGAAGTGCCCCTTTATCTCCTGTTATTATTTCTCCCTCATTCTTTTATTTTTCTTTACTTTGATTTCAAAGTCGTAAAAGTTGTCTCTAGACATATAATCTAGTCTTTTCTGTCACAATACACATTAAAAAATGCTATTCTTGTAAGTACGATATCAGCAACTCAAGATTAATCTCTATACTCTTGCTTCCCACAATTATTTTCCATTTAACAGATTCTAAGTCTGTCTGAAAATCCTGATAAAATCTTGTTCAAGTGCAACCTCTTTACATTTTCATTGTGTCTCTTTGGAGTCATGAGTGTTCACAACAAAGTCATGATTTCAAAAGAAGAATACAGCAAATCTGCTGATGACACCAAGCTGTGTGGTTGGCACACCTGAAGAATGGGATGCCATCCCCTGAGATCTGGGCTGGCTCAAGTGGGCCCTTGGGAATCACATTCGGTTTAAAAGGACCAAGAGCAAGGTGCTGCACCCAGGTCAGGACACTTGGTATCAACACAGGCTGGAGCATGAACACATCAAGAGCAGCCCTGCCCAGAAGAGCTTGGGGGTGCTTCTGGATGAGAGGACACGACCCAGCAAGGTGCATTTGCAGCCCAGAAAGCCAAATGTGTCCTGGGCTGCATCCAAAGCAGCGTGGCCAGCAGGGCAAGAGAAGGAATTCTGCCCCTCTGCTATGCTCTNTGCCCCTCTGCTCTGCTCTGGTGAGACCCCACCTGGAGCACTGCATCCAGCTCTGGGGTCCCCAGCACAGGAAGGACATGGACCTGTTGAGGAAGGCCACCAAGATGATTAGAGGGAAGGAACACCTCTCCTATAAATAAAGGCTGAAAGAATAGGGATTGTTCAGCCCAGAAAAGGGAAGGCTCCAAGGTGACCTAATTGTGGTCTTCCAGTACCTAGAGAGCACACAAGAAAGAGGGAGAGATTTTTTACAAGGGCGTATAGTGATAGGATAAGTGGGACTGGCTCCAAACTGATAGACTACAGGTTTATATTAGATAATAGAAAGAAATTTACTGTGGCGATGCTGAGGTACTGGAACAGGTTGCCAAGAGAAGTTGTGAATGCCCTGCCCCTGGATGTGCTTCAAGACCAGGTTGGACAGGACTCTGAGAACCTGGTCCCGTGAAAGGTGACCCTGCCCATGGCAAGGGGGTTAAAACTAAATGAGCTTTAAGGCCCCATCCAAACCAAGTTGGTCTATGATCCTATGATTCTATGGTCCTGTGTACTCCTTGAATGTACTTTACTACTTAACATGAAGTTAAGAAGCAAGGTGGGAGGGGAGAACCAAACCAAAATCCTTTTCTGATATGCATCATCATTTTGTCTCGATTCCTTAAATAAACTGTTCATAATGAGAAGGAATTAATACCATTTTAATCAATATATGCTTTTCCACTTTCAATAATGGGTTTATCTTCATCATCTTTAGATATATATATATATATTTAAAATCTCATTTTCCATGCTCTCAGTTACTCTGGTACGTCTCCAGGGCAACTCATTTAACAGTAATAAATTTATCTTATTCTAGAAGGGATGGAAATCTGGAAACTTGGATTAAGTTTTAGTGCTTTTGAAAAATATCTCAATTGAATTTAGCACTTTTACTGTGGCAGCTGGCAAATAAGATTCTGATTTCAATAATATTAATTTGCATTTTGTCCAATATATTTCTCTGCATACTCAAGGAGAGACAATGATTTTAGGATCACAATCTAGCAATTAACCAATTTTATTAAATTGCAATATTGTTGTCAAAGAGAACCAGTGAAACAGTAACTAAGGCAATAATAATTTTAGGTTGCTGTCTTAGCGTCAGTAAATGGCATTTGTTTCTAAACTTCCACATTCTCTCTTTTATAAACGGTTTTATTCCACTTTAGAACAGATGTTACATTATTCTCCTGCTATTTTTAGTTTGTCGTTGTTTCATTTTTAAAATTCTTTCTCCCTACAAAACATGGGTGCCAAGCAGCATTCAGCTGTCTATCTGGAAATATGTGGCATGCTTGAAACGTGTGTTGATAGGTTTTTCATCTTTAGCTGTTTAAGGGAGAAAGTACAATGTTATCAAAAGGACTAATTTCTTGATAAATTAATACTTAAAATATTCATACACCATAAAATAAAAGCAACACCAATGACGTCTCTCTAAAAGAGCATTAATAGACTGTTAAAAAGATTTTTCAGAGAAAAGTAATTCCAAAGACATAAAGGTCTTCTGCAAATTTTGCAATGTAATTAATAATATGATTTTTCCAATCATTAACACACAGAGTATTATGTAAAGTTTAGAATGGACTGTTTGTGTCTTCTGAGATCTCCCCTGCAATTGAATACTGATTAAATACTCCCTTGGTCCAACCTTTTAAAAATCCCCAGTTTTAATCCATGAAAACTTTAACAAAATCAATGTTTTCCCTGACACCAGTTCAGAAGTTAATTCAAGACTCATTCATGTCAAAGCTTTACAATATTGTGTCTATCTGCAAATCACTAACAGCAGAAATATGAAGAGACTTCAGAGGGCAAGGCCATTACCTTCATTGCCACTTTTACAAGAAAAGATGATTTTTTGATGGATTTTGTTATGTGACCTGCCTCTGCATGAAACTGCTGTCTGAGCTGCCTGTGCTCCAGCATACAGGGCCTGCTGGAGAGACTGTTGTTTAATGCTCATTCCACAGGTCTGATTATTAAAAATTACTTTGCAATTTTAGCATCTGATCTTTCACCAGAAGTAAAACAAAACTGAAGTAAATACAAAATTCGAAACTAATCAAAACACGGAAACAATTATAGTAGATTTTTCCTTCCTTTTATATAATTCAGACTGAATTATATAAAAATGGGTTTCAGTCTTCCCAAAAAAATCACTGGATTCATTTAAATTATTATATTGGGAGTGGGGAAGAAGAATGTTGATTTTTTGGGGGTAGGGATAATTTTGGGGTTTAATCACTGACTGATACTTTTTTCCGCTCTCATGTTTATTTTACTTCTCTGATTTCTAGTATCTCCCATTTTTCCTCACTTCTAATTTTCCTCATTTATGTTTTTCTGATTAATTTCTCTAGCTCAATACTGCTAAGTCAAGCCTATTTTCTAGTCCCACGTCCCTGGCCAGAAGATTATTGAATAAGATGTAAAGGTGCAGCCTGCAACTGAGATGAAAAATTGAAGATGAAGACTGAAGTTAGCATTTGTGGATTGTATTTGAGCTTTGAAATTAATTGTTTGTGGCTATTCATGCAGCCAGTTATAATGTGCAATTTGACATTTTCAGAGAGCAAAGTGTAGGTAACCTTTCTGACAGCCAACTGTGTAATCCACTAATACATCACAACAGATCTGTGATATAGACACAGAACATGAGGCAGCTTTCCTTGCCAATACTAACCTACTCCTCTAACTTGCAAAATTGCCATCTTGAAGGGATTCATCAAGGCTGGGAAAAGCAGAATGAAGGTAATAACTTGACTTAAGCTGAGGCGTTGTGCTCAACCTCAAGATTAGAAACAATATGTAGAATAAATGAAGTCAGCTTAAACTGAAAATGTGTACTTCTATATCTTCAAGCACATAGACGGAAATAAGCATTAATTAAGCAGTCACTATGTCACTTGTAACAATTACTTACCAATTAACAATATTTTTCCAAGTCAGCTAATAAAAACTTGGAATCACAGAATTTTTTAGGTTGGAAAAGACCTCTAAAATCAAGTCCAACAATTAACCCATCACTGGTCCGCCACAAAACCATATCCCTGAATTCCACATCTATCCATCTTTTAAATACCTCCAGGAAGAGTAACTCCACCACTTCCCTGTGCAACCCATTCAAATGTTTGTCAATCCTTTTGGTGAAGATGTTTTTCCCTAATATCCAATCTAAACCTCCCTTTTTACTTGAGTAATTTTCCAGTTGTTCCATCACTTGCTACCTGGGAGAAGAGACCAACCCCGACCTGGCTACAGCTTCCTTCCTTTCAGGTTCTTGTAGAGAGTGATAAGGTTCCCCCTCAGCCTCCTTTTCTCCAGGCTAAACAACTCCAGCCCCGTCACTCCAGACCCTTCACTAGCTTTGTTGGCCTTCTTTGGACACAGTCTAGAAATATGTAGAAATGCAACAATAATCTTAATTAAAAGGAGTGATATAAACAGAAATATCAGTAAACTGGCTAAGTCTGATACGGCAGCATATTTCTAAATAAGCAGACTTCCCATTATGTATAAAGAGCTGTAGCAGACAGACAGGACTTCCCTACTCTAAAACTGACATCTATTTTTTCTGGATTTCATTCTATGTGAGTGAATGAAAGTAGAGTTTTTCCATCAACTAAGCATGCATTTATAACATATTCTAGATTGCCAGTTCCAATTTAAAAGCAATGTTTCTGGAGGGGCTGCACTTACTAAGTGTGTTTTGAAAGTGGTCTCTAGATGCAGTGATTCAAGTTTATTACACAGTAGGAGCATAAACTTGAGTGGCAGCTTGGGGCATATGTAAAAGAGTCACAGCAGCATTTGTCAATTATAACTTGCGCAAGTTTGCAACAAGATTTAGACTTTAAATTCACAGGCCCTGTAGCCCCATGGAACTGAGTACCTTGAGAACAGAGAGCCAATTTCATAAGAAATGCTTGAGTCTGGAAATACAGAATTTGTTCAACATGAGGTGCCTCCCCTTCCTAGTAGAAAAGCAGATTTGCATGCATCTTTATCCTTGTTGCCTTCCTTCTTCTTTCCCAATAATCAGAAATTAAGAAGACTTGACATTAATCCAGTGTGCAGGATTTGATCCCAAATGGGTTGAATCTGTAAATACCTGGATTATCAAAATATGTATTCAATTTCTGTCTCTCATTCTTTTCTATTCCACACAAAGGATAACATTCACGAGTCAGAGAGTGACTGAGCCAGTCACAGACACCAATATCCCAGGATTTTACACAGTTTGGGTTTGAGTCACCCTTAATGCTTCTTTCTCCACCAATTTTGTCTAGATGCTAATAGACTTACTGAATTTTTTAAAGATTACATGAGAAAAAGCTGCCTTGTGCATATATTATATTTAATGATGGGCACCACCTTAGTTTCAAAGGCACTATTAATTGGAACATAGGACGATTTTAGCCATCTTTCTTTTAAATTATGTCCTTCTGTGGCATGGCTGCCGCTATAGACTCCTATTTCTCCTTCACAAGTATGATGCTTAAATGCAAGGGCGGAAGGATCATGAAATCTATTGCAAGATCTAAGAAACAGCAAATATTTAAAAGTTTATTAGTTTTGATATGAATCATCTGCAATTGTTGTATTATGAACCAAGTATTATAAACAGAGACTTCAGGATTCCATGTCCTTGCCACCCACATTACAATATGTTCTGACATATTTGTGTAGCAGAATCTTTTAGGCTATTTTTTCCACAAAGATGCCTAGACAACAGACACTAAGCTACATACATGAAAGAAAAGGTAGACTGTATATATTCACTGTGCTTTTAAAAATGTCCATTTCTTAAACCTCGGTGAAGTCTCAACTGATTAAGTATACTTCATATCTGAACTAGACATCTGGTCTCCCTTTGTAGATGGAAGGACAACTGGAATTTCCTGGTCACCATTCATCTGTTTTAATGTAGATGTCACAGACAGGTCAAATGAACCATGCCCTGAAGTTGTCTATTTCTATCCACTAACTATAAAGAGAGAAGATGGGTTTGACTTAAGGTGGATATTTTAGGTAAGAGGAGCGGCCGTATTTAATATGGCCCAAAAAGTCATGGAAAAGCAGAGTTCAGCTGCCATTTATTATTCCTCTCTACTACTCTTTTAGAAGGCAAACCACAGTCTATGAAAATCTGGTTAACAAATTTAAAAAGGGTGGAATGTTTAAAAACCTGTTATCATTGCTAAATAATTAAAATTCAATTCTTTGAAAGGTTAAGCTCCATTTTGTGCCTGCTTTTGTTTGCAGAAGACACGTGCACAAACATTTCATGACTCCTCTACTCCACTATAAATGAAAAGGTACTTCAAACACCTGTGAATTTGTCCTGGAATAAGCCTTCAATGCACTCTATAAAGAAGCACCAGCTAATATACATTGTCAAGCTTGCTGGTTCAGAGTGATTGCCTGATATGGTTGGGAGGGAAAATGCCTGTCTGCCCTGGATACCTTGACTCCTCCAGGAGACTCCACACTGGCAGAGCACACAGCTTTACATTGCCAAGGAAGCACCCAAATAATCTACAAATCAGGGTTTTTTCTTGAGCAAGAACCAGCAGCCTAACCTTACCCACTACAGTCCCACACTTCCACAGGCAGTTATTCTCATGAGTCATATTGTGTGATTCATGTTGTTTATAAATAGGGGCAGAAATTCTGAATGTGCCCTTGTGTAAAACTGTTTGCAGAACAAGTCCTAAATAAAGTGTTTTCTTAGAGATAGTATAAGATCTGACAAGGTAATGAACTCAATTTTAGCTATATATGGTCTTGTTTGCTATTTACCGTGATATATCTTGACCAAGTTCTCTGAAAAGTTGTTAGTTTAAAAGATTGAATTTAATGAACCTAATGTTTTGGTATATAAATAAAGGGACTTTTCCTGTATGTAAAAAACATAAAAAGGATGAGCACAAGAAGTTAGATTGATAGACAAGCTAGATATGGTGAAAAGGAGACAGGACAAAAAAGAAAATATGCCTTAAATTTGTTTAGCATCATATGTTCCGCTAGTAACACAAGATCAGGTTTGTGCCTTGGCTTCCCACTGTCACCGACAGCATGCAAGAAAATTCAGTTTGTGCTTACTGACAATATATTGACTTTCCCAACAGTCTGGAGAGTATATTGGCTATTGAGAACACACAGGCAACACATTTCCTTCTCTGTCCTCAAATAGTTTTCGCATATAAGACTATTTGTGAGACACACCAGCATCTTGAATTGAGACCTATCTTCTCTAGCACAAACTGTCTACACCTACAAGCCAAAGAGGAGGGCGAGCTTGGATGAATCATACTCTGCAAACAGCTAGATCAGGACATTATATACCATCCTCTAAACCTCTCACTTTTTGCTAAGGACTGAGATTTATATCTTTCAGGTATTTTGGTGAAATAAATTATACCTTAAAATCCTAATGAACAATAAAACTTGAAGTCTGACTAACATATAGGCAGGTTTTTTTGGTGGTGTTTTTTCGTTTGTTTGTTTTGGGTTTGGCTTTGCTGGACTTTTGATTCTAGAACCAAAAAATTAAAATACACTGAGAATGAAAAAGCAGTGAATTAATGATTAATACACATTTCCTTAGAGATAATACTTCACATCCATGAAATTAATATTAGAACATTTCAATGCCGTTCCAGCATGATATTATAGTGCAAGATTGCAATGAATCAAAAAAAATCTCAAATCTTACTTACAATAAGTTACTCTTGTTTTAATGTCATCATGAGTCTAGATTTATAGGGAGGAAATTAATTCCACACTTGCTGACAATTCTGTTTTCAATGTAAGAGTACAACAGCAATAATGATTTCAGTGAAGGACTATAAAGAATACTCTAAAATGAAATGAAATGCCAGTGTAAGGTATATTATTGTTCAAAAATGAAAAGGAAATTGAAGAAAATAAAATCCATGTAAAGCCTTTTACTAGGATTCACAGGCATATCTGCATATATGTTCCATTTCTATTTTTCTGGTTGTAAATCACAAAGCATAGATTTATTAACAACTTAAGGAATATACATACACAAACTGAACAGAAACCTTTTACCTCAGCCTTCTGATTGGGGGCTAGGCCGTTTTATACATCTTATAGCCTGTGCTGTTTAACAATGTCATTTGTTAGATCAACCGAATGAGAAAGATTTCAGTGTTAAAAGAATATCCCTGAGAAGGTATTTTCTGGTTTATGATTGAACATAAGTGCAAACATCTTTCAAAAACTAATTTCTCAACTAGAACATTTATGGAAGGTCATCACCTGTTTGTGTTTGAATGAGATTATCTTCCTGTTTACTCAATATACAGTCTACAACAAGATGCCAGACTTTGGCTGCTGCTGGCCTGGCAAGATTTCCTCCCTTGACTCTCAAGCAAATATTAACTGGGTCAGTAACAACAGGCTACAGTGTTCAACCCCAGACAGAAAAGGTGTTTGAAGGACCCTAAAGTGGAAGTCTGAAGCTATGTGATGTTAATTTTCAGCAGGTGTTGAACAGTTCACATAAACATCCTTTAACCTGCTTCAATTTACATCAAGGCCGCAACAACAGCACTTTCAGAATCAGAAGATTGCATATGGCTTTTAAATTGTGATTGTTCCATCTTCAGAATTAAATTACTCCCCATGAAGCAGACAAAAGTGTGATAATTTATCTTCCGTAATTCCCTGCAAAAGATTTTGTAACTGAATGTGTCTTATATCTTCAGCTGTGGTTCTGGTTTATGTTTACTTTGAATGTGTTCTTACATCACTGTAGTAATTTCATATGATTTCTGTTGACATGAAAGGCCAAGGCATCGCTTTTAAATAAACGGGAGATCCCATCAAAGTGTATTTGATATGATGCTATACTAAATGTGTTTAGTGGGAATTGGGCCATAAGCTTCAATGGGATAATACTATATGCTATCCCTTTCAGTTAATATATTTACAGTGAGGTGATTATGAGAGAAATCTGCATGTAGTTTTCCTTAAACAATTTCCTTGGTCCTGAACGCAGAAGGCAGACACAAGACCTAAAGAAAGTTCAGAAAAGTAACAGCACCGATGTGGCACCACAGAGCAACCCCTAAAGGCATGGGGACTTGATCTGGAAAAGAAAAATGTCAAAAAGGTTTAATGAAAGAGCAACTTAGAAAAAACACTAATGTATTCAAATGGTTGTGCTCAGACATTTTACTTCTTATCCTTCTGTTTCAAGATTCAAATTTAAATGAGTGAAAGATTTTATTCAACATTATATTTTCCTGCAAGACACTACATGATAATCAGGGAAACAGTAAGTGCACATAAAGGGACAAACCAAAAAGAAAATAATCCTATTTCCTTCAACTCAGTGGAGTCATGATATAATTCATGTAAAAGCAGATGTAAATAATATCCTATAAGCAAAGACCTACAGACCTACATTCTATTGCCTTAGCAGAAAATGGTCTGGAAACAAGAGCAGCAGCATTAAAATCTTATGTAGAAAACTGAACATGGAACTTGTCAGGTGTTGAGAACTCAGAAGCATCCTGAAGAATTTCCCGTTCTACGGCAAATGAGGGATGAAGAGGGGGTGGTGATGGGGCTCATTTCATATAGATACAATGCTGAAATCCTAGCAGGAAAGGTTATAACACTAACATGGAATAGTGAGTACATAATAACATTGCAAGTTCTATCTATTTTTTAAAGGTTGTTTATACTGTTCCAGAATTATTTTTAGAGACAGTTTTGATGAATGCAGCCAACCTGGCAAAGCAAGACAAGAAGAACATCCACTGTTCCATTCTGATAATTATGACCAAACATTTTTTGTGATGAAAAATACAGGTGAATTAATCTTTTTATAATATTGTTTCTTTTTCCTTCCAATTGCTTAAACTTCAAGTTTCACAGGCCCATGCCGTTCCCTATAAAATATGTTTGGATTGTATTTAACACACCAGGTCTTTCCCATTTTATTGTGCAGCACTACTGAAATATATGGCTGGTATTTCTGTCCTGGAAACTCATTTGAAGATACAGCTGTGTCATAGCTTCCTAAGTCTACTATTTCAGAATACCAATGTAATTTTATTTCTCTCGGGAGTTGGGAAAAACTCTAACAATAATTATGCTTTTGGAAATGCCTCTCTAGTCACAAATTATCTCCTTGTAAGCATAGTTACTTACAAGCGCATAAAATAAATACTTCATTGAAATGTAATGTAACTTCATATTTATGTATTGACTTGCCTGCATGGCTGCTATTTATATTACAATATCTCAATTCTATGTAATGTTCTTCACCTACGACAAATCCTTATTTGCTACTAAGGACACACAAGCATGAAAATTCATTGCACTTATGATACTTAGAAAAATTAAACTGAGCCGGAGTTCGATTTAGGGATGAAAGATGAGAATTCCAAACTCTAATTCAAAGTATAGTAATGAAATAATTAAAAAAAAAATTAGACATTAGAAATGGTCAGAAAGTAATTTAGCAAATGTGTAAATCACAGTTTATACCAAGGGTCACAGTTAGTATTGTAATACTCAAACTTTTTCAAAACCACTCTTCAGGTCATGGTAAGACACATTCATACCTGACATGTATAGACAGAAGTGATTTTGTCATCTACTTTAAACAAAAAAAATTGCTTCTAATGTTTGTTGTTTTTAAATCTGACATTGACTTTCATGCTTATATTTTCATTTTCACTCTCTTGACAAAAGGACAGACCCATTCCCATACTGGACTTGCATAAAACCTCCTTATTCCTCTTTCTTACAAAATGGCGTGATTATCCCTTTGGCTCCTAAATTGATATTATTCAACATGACACAGAGGCTCATCTTCTCACATACATGAACTGTCACAAGTAAATACTCAGTGGTTACACCACAGTCCCTTACCTTACACTTTGTTACATGATCATTGTCATCAAAAGCCAAAGTGGAAAGAAGAAAAAAAAAGTCCTTTAGCTGTGCAGTTCATTAGTGTGGTTTTTTCATTTGCAAGTTATTTTACTTAAAACAGTTACAAAAGATGCCTTAAATGTCATCTATTTAATGTTGTACACTTCTACAAAAAAGTTGCTAGTAACAGAGGAAGAAATATGGGAGTTTGATAGACACCAGTAGATTAAACTGAATGTTTTCCTTAGTGAATTTTTGTTTATGAGAGAGATGTGATTCAGAAGAAATCTCATTTTATACTTTCGAGGAAAGAACCTCAAAGACATGACTTGAGATTTCTGTTGCAAATCTTTTGCCTAAACCCGATCAGATTCTATTGCATATGGTGAAAAAATCCATTATTAATATGTGAAGCCCAGCAAAAGCCTTGCCTGACAGGAATAAATTAATGAAATATCTAATTATGCAGCATTTTAGTGTAGATTTCTTCCCTCATGAGCTGGGATGTTTTTCTGACTGAAACAGGACTGGAACATTCAGTTAGCATGATCCAATCCTGTTCTCCATGTTTATTAAAAACATACATCAGGATTGTGTTCACACATTTATCCCCCATATATATTTCCTCAAATACGCAGAGGAATAAACACAAAATGCTTGTAATAAGTTGCATATTCAGTCAGCTGGGCTGGTGGAGTATTGCTCTTGGTTCACAACATAACCCTGGCTGTGACAAAGTGAAATTTGCTACAGGCTGAATCACCAGCCACTGGAGATTTCAGAAGTGGTTTAATCTTAGACAATCAAGCTATTCCCTTTTCTTTTAGAAAGGCAGCACCTCTTTTCCAAAAAAAGTCTGCTATCCTAATAGAAAGATGTTAGGGAAAGGTTTGACACTTAAAATTTGATCTAGATCTATTACTGTAGGGCTTTGTGTTTTTCTACGCAAACCTCCCCAAGAATATTTGCATTTGCTTAATCACAGTTATCCGTAGCAGTTCAGAGTTTTCATGTCTTTATGTTAAATGCATATTTTCCTGATCAAGAGCTAAAATTGATAAGGCTGTCAACACTTAAATTTTTTAAAAATATGTCATTGGACCAAAGTCCCCGCTTCTATATATTTCATTGGACTGCACTTCACTAAATGTGTCATTAAATAACATTTAGGTAAGAGGCAGATACTGTTGTTTTCTAAACATTTCTCCTCTTTACAATGAGGCAAATCTTCCACCATCTGTAATCTGTGTAATATTTTATTTCTTCTACATGATGGAATCTGTCAAAGTTGTTCATGATTTTTTTCAAAGAAAGACATATTCTCAAAATGAAACCTAGGACATTTTTATATAATGTGAAAGTATTTGAAGGGAGTTTTCCTCCTTTTCAATGTATTAAATCTTTCAAGAGACTAATTAATAAGAAAGGTGATAATTATGGATTTCTTGAGAGGTTCACTATATTTCAAAGATGTATTTAAAAATGGATATATGAAGAGGGAACAGTAAGGATAACATCTCACAAATACAACTTTTAAAGTGTGGTAGCAAAACTTCTGCAGGACTTTTTATTCTTTGTAAAAGTTAAGGTTCTGTGGTTATTGTTTTGTCTTTTGTTTGTATAGCATTTGGTTATATTAAATTAATTAGTCAGTGAAAAAAAAACCAAAAAACCAGGCAAAAAAGGCCTGGCATAAAAGCTGTAATGGAGTGATTGTGAATGTTTACAGAATTGGAAAGGTGATGCTTGAGCCTACAGAGCTCCTGAAAGGACCTCTATAAACAAAACCCAGCTCAGCCTTCCCTATTGCTCTGTTTGGAACACAAGATCTCCCAGTGACAGATACCATCACAAACACATTGTCTGAAGCCATGATGCAAGTTTCATCAAAAATAGTGTTTGGCTCTGTCTCTCATATCTCATCTGCTAGGACAGACTATTTCTGGGGTTCAGTATTTACTAAGAGGAAATATTAATCAATTTTACTTCTTTTTTTCTTTCTCTTTCTCTACACCTATTTCTAACAGCATAGTAGGAGAAGATGTAACAACCCAAATCTATCTGTTCAGTGCTCCTTGAACCAACACATCATCTTTTTCATATGAAACTGCAAAGTAATATATTTGTGTCTCGCAGAAGCAGCTCTACAAGAATTGGCTGCTGATGTTGTTGGTTGAAGGATGAGGTTTATAGATTTATATATATCTTCCTTTTTTTAATCTTGAATGCTTTAAGAAGATGACAAATATGTGAACTTAGCAATTTCTGCTAAATAAAATCTACCCAAATCCTTTATATACTATTCAGATATCTATTAAAACTTCATTAATTTCAGCTAAAATATAAACCTTGCAGTATTTAAAAACCTCAAAATGAGACCTTAAGAAGTCTTTGAATCCAATGCCCTAATGTTAAAACCTCAAGGCACCACACTGGTATTACTTTAGACACCTCATGGTGTTGTTCTGCTCTGTCTTTTACCAAGGCAGTTTCTGGTAGCTCTTTCCTCTCCTGTAAGACCATTTCAGTTGCTGCTTATTTCCTCTACTCATGCCAGGAGCACATAGTCTAATGTTTGAAGAGAAGCAGAGACTGATACCTCTGCCAACAAGAGATTAAATCAAATCTGAACAGGCTGAATCCTGCTGGTACAAGCAGACAGATTTCCCATTTTCTTCAATGGAGCTGTGAATATCTGTGCTTTGTCTAGTACTTGCATTCATTATACTTGTGATCATAGCTGCATATGCTGTAAACCTAAGAATATGTGTAGAGATGTTTACTTAGAGACATAAAATCTTGTTTGCATGAATATCTTACATGTCAGCTTGCAGATTTAAGCATTTTACTCAGTACTCACAGAGAATTTAAAAATAAATTTTATTCTAATACTGCGTAAACAAGTTCCACAGAAAAATAATTAAGCTGCACCAAAATAAAACTGACATGAAGGATTCACCAAAAGCCAGTAATTCCTAATGTATTTTTCCATTGTTCCTCCATCTTTTGCATCTACATCATTGCTGACAGTTTGCTATTCAGCATAATAGATATGTCAGTCCGTATTCCTACATTTTTTAAGCCAGTAATTTTAGGACAGGTATAGAAGAATTTGTGCCTTAAATTTACATTGTGTACTTCTCTGAAAAAAATCTGTTTGGGATGAAATGGAGAAGGAGCTAAGGGAGGTAATAAAAGCAATGGAAAAAACCCATATTTTCTGCATCACAAAGTCTACATTTAGGATTTATGTAAAATAATTCTTTTCCCTTTTAAAACAGCAGTTTAGTCAGCTGAAAATGACATAACCAGCCTTATTTTGCCCAACAGAATAATTTTCAGAAATACTATTTTAATGCTTAGCATGTCTTCAAGATACAAAAACAAACCAAAAAAGTGCTAAGGTTTTTAAATACTATGTGGAATCTAAACAGGAAGAGCTCAAATGGCTACATCATTCTACAGACAGATTCTTCCCTGTGATGATACATCCAAACACTTGAAGGGAAAATGAGCAATTCCCATATTTATCCTTTTAAAATGTATGTATAACCAATACGTCTTTTATTTTGCATTCTCAGCTTCCTTTAAAGAAAGCTCTTACAAGTTTAGCTCAGTATGCTAGGACTACTTTCTTCAGAAACACAGTTCCTTAACTTCAGTCCTCAGTTATTAGTGATCATGATAGGTCACAAATTCATAACCTTTTTGCTCAAAACTGACAAAGACAGAATGAAACATTTTAGATACTTTCCTGTGACTTATAAGCATGATGTGAAAAAGCAATATCAAGTTTATAGATTAATATTTATCCATACATCACTCCTGGGACCAAAACACTTCAGTTTTAGGCAACGTATTATAGTAAGAAAGTTAATACTGTATTCCATCTATTTTATGATTGCTTTACATAGATATTGTCAGATAATCAGGATGATTATTTTAACTTACACTGAATATGCAAAAAAGATCTGGCAACAACTACATTGGAAGTGTTCTGTGTTGTAATTAGAGGAGGGTGAAAACCACAACAAATTTGCTTTAATTATTTCCTCAAACTTAAAAATCAATGGGCCATATTTGGCATTTGCACTTCATGCTGAATTGGAGTTGTGCTTTGCAATTCTCCGTTTCAATTCTTCTTGGGTAATAGACAACAAGAGCTACACCAAATAAGTCGGAGAATTTAGCATGTGCTCCTTCCAAGATATAAAACCTGGTTTCCATCCCCTCTTGTCTTTGGGATTTAGGGAAAGAAATAGAGGGTAGGAAAGAAAGATGAGTCAACTCCATTTCATTTCTTTTTTCCCCCCCCTAACACAGTTGGTCATGTATGACAGAGATTAGAGCTCTCAAGGCTTCAGTTGCTCCTTACTGTTTTTCTCTAACTACCTGCCTACCTCTGCTGAAGAAAAGCAACACCAGAGAAACAGATGCTTTTCTTCCTCCAGGATTCTGCTGGGAGTAATGGAAGAGATCACAATGGATAGAAACTGGGCTCCACACAGATAATTTACTGCCGTTGCCCATCCTCATAATTTCTGTTTTAGAGTATATTTGCCCTGAAAATGGCTCCACCGAAATTAAAGGAGTTCTTAGTGGCATAAAGTAGTAAATAGAGTCATTACAAGATGATCAGTACTGAGTCGCTGCCTTCCGCTTTGAATCAGTCTTCACCTGGTGAAACCATGACCTCTTGTCTCAGTCACCATATATTTCTCCTGAGTACTCCTCACCAGTTCTCTACAAAATAGGCAGAAAGTTGATTAATCTATGTTGCCTGATTTTGCAGAAAAACATATCAAGAACATTAATAATATCCATTGCACTGGCTGCACTGTGAAGATGCTCATCACCCCCTAGAGAATACAAACATTGTAAATCAACATGGCTGTTTGTGCAATAATCATTAGACCATGGCTGAAGGGAATGATTGCAGACTCTGGCCCTGTTGTTATTATTTGTGAAACTGAAATTAATTTAAAACCATTCTCCAGCAGAGCTAGCTTGCTGGGATTATACATGAAATACAGACTTCACCTAAAGAGAAGATTTTGTCCTTTTCTATAGAAATGCTGTGCGTGCTTCAAGCTGAAGTTGAGCTTGCAACCAGCAGTGTGCTGAGATAGTCCCTTTCACCACACATTGACAGGGAAAGTTCAACGAAGAAGCTTTAAAGAGCCAGCTTGAGTGCTGAGGTAATTAACTATTGCAGTGGCTAGTGTGTGACTCAAAAATCACATCTACATAGAAAGGGAATGAAAGAAAGAAACATACTAAAATCACTTAAAGCAAACTTTGTTCTGAAAAGAGAAAATGTCATGTATTCAGAAAATATAAAATCAAGGAACATATAGGCAGACTAGAAAAGAAAACCCTATTAATCTTTGTTAATATTTTGGACTTACGTAAAGATATAAATTTATGACCACTATTAATTTTTTTAAGTCTGTCTTCACAGACTTTTCACCTCCTTCTAAAGTTTATATACAAAACCAGAACATTTGTGACAGATTGCTGTATTACATTTGGGTTTTAAAGCAGGTTTATAAAAACATAATTTAATCCAAGTTATATATTCTTAAGTACACATGCTGACTTCCTAAACAAAACTTTGTATCTGCAGCTAAATGAAACAAAAATAATCATAAATAATGGACTAAAACCAATCATAATATTCTTTTCCTGCTTGAGGACTCTTTTGTCACTTAGGACTCTTTCATTTTATATCAGTCAAATCTGAAGCAGAAAAAGACCACTGTGTTATTGATTTATCTCCACTTTGACAGAGGTTCTTAAACTTTGTATAATTGCTTGCATTTATTATGATCTGTCTACCATCTATACATCTCTCACAGAAATGCTAAAACACGATGCAGGGCGGCTGTGTTGACGGCAGGTTGCCTCCAATTTCCACCTGTTATACTGTATTAAAATAGATAAGAGAGTATTAAATACAGCAGCAACACTACTTAGCGTAATTGCTGTGGGGATGTTATTCCATCATTACTGAGACACACTGCTGTGCAGAAGACAACCCTAGGATGCAGCATATGCCAGGAAACTGGCTTTGACATGTTCTGTAGCTGAAACTAAGCCTAACAAAAACTAAACTGCAAACAAGAAGAAGAGCAAGTAACAAGTGCCCCCGAACCATTTTTCCATAAACTTGAGCCAAGACCACTTGCTGGTTAAATTTTGTGGTTGGCTTCATCCCAGAGACTGTGACTGAAAAGGGGAAAGTTCTTCAATATATTGTGAAAGGATTTAAGATAACTACAGTTTTTTAAGCTTTTCCACAAAAGTCCCAAACAATGTGCTTTGAGTCTCCAAAGTTCTTTTTATTGGTTTAGTTTTTAGACTCTATTAGGCTCCCCAAATTAAAAATTCTACCATTTACAGTGGCTCATTTCAAGTGTTTTATACAAATTCCTTTATACAAAATGAAGCTATGAAATGTACACATATATATGCATACACAATAAATATCTAATCATCACGTTTTGATCTTGGTTGAAGCAATACAAACCCTGACTAACTCAGAAACACCCAAGATTATTGATTTAAACAATATGCAAAAGGTAAAAAAATGAAAATCAGGTAGTTATAGTAGGAGGACCATCTATTTTGTGGAGTAAAAAATAAAGACTTAATGGCCACAAAAGTAATAGCTATCATTTTATTGTAAAAATAAAGCAATACATTACCTGTATTACTAAAGTCCACGTTTCAAAAAACAAAAGAAAATATGCTGAGTAGACATAATCTAGTAAACCCAAAGCTTGAGTCACAATCAGAAGAGAAAAAAAGCCCATCACTTAATGCAATGTCCTTCCTTTCCCACTCAAGCAGAAATTAGAGAAAAAAAAAAAGAAAAAATAAAGACGTTAGATTTGGACATACACTTCCTCTCAAGTTTGTGCTTCAGTCCTTTCCTAAATCAGAGTTTTGGTAAGCAATTTAAGCAAAATAATGTGATTTATCATCCCAAAGACGTCCTCTTTCCCTTGGGGTCTGATGTACATACAGAATATTCTTAATCTCCCTACAGATGAAAGACTGGGAAGATGCTTGGTGTGATGATAAAGCATACAGAACAAAAAGAAAAACAACTTTGTGAGAGAAGTCAGTGTGATAACAAGGCCACTTATCAAAGCAACTAAATTGCTGAACAGAATCTAAAACCAACCACTGGGACACAGAACACAGGCAAAGGATTTGTGCTGTGACAAAATAATCAGAGCTCCACTTTGTTTTCTAAAAATGTAGGATTTCACTATGCTTTTCAATGCAGTCAATCCCAGATGAGTGTTCCCCCCCATCCTCATCTTGCACGCATAGCACTGTCTGGTAGGGAAATACTCTTACGTTCAGGAGCCACATGTACATCTGGATAGCTTTTGGCTGCAATATTTCAAAACACTTAGAAAGTTGATCTCACTTTTTGCTGGTTCTTGTTACTCCTTTGAGCACTTAATAACTAGTAAGAAACAGAATATCTTTGTAATGTTTTTTCCACACTAATTAATCTAAATGGATAATCTGGCTGCACAGGAAAATAGAAGGTGCCTAGTGCTGCTTCAATTTCCCTAAGCACATCAGACCTTCCATATATAAATCACACATGAAAATGAAGAGAAATGATCCTGTAGTGATAAACAATTGGAGCATTTGCAACCTTACATGTCATTAAAGTATGTAATGATCATAATTTTCATCAGTAATATACTATAAGTTAGATATGGCATCATTTGCTAGTAACTGCAATTGATTAAACAAAAGCATAATACATGCCTGCTTAACGACATGCATGATGCAAGATATTTAAAGTTTGTGTTCTCTACTAAAATCAATTATCTCCATGTCATTTAACAGAGCTGAAGCATTCTAAGACATAACCATATGTGATACATAGGGAAAAACTCACAACTTTCTTTATAATAAATTGTCCCACATATTTTTGCCTCTGTCTCTAGTTTCAAATTGTCTATTTTTCAAAACAAAAGTGCAAACATGAAGATAAACTATTGAAATTATCAAAGTGTTTCCAGGGACAATGTGCTACAGTCTACAGAAATTCAGAGGTGAATGGAACATATCATTGCTGGAAGAGACAATAAGGAAAGGAATGGCTTTCATTAAGAAATTCTACATTTAAAATATGCTTAAGAAATCAAAGTAGTTAATTAAAAAGAAGTACTCAGGATTCAAATTCACACACAAAAAATTATGTTCTGTAATAAATCAGTAACAGTAGGAAAAAAAAGAAGTCGCATTTTTAACCAATAGAGCAGAATTTTTTTTAAATGCTATTTTATCATTTTGATATGTGTATCATCAAGCAATAAATAATACAACCAAAATTTCACAAAGCACCATTACTAAACAGCATGATTTTCAGAAGTAGGGCACATATCAGCTTTATTCCTCAGTTGATTTACTAATAGTGTAGTTATGTTCTCACCTAGCACAGCAATAGATTAAAAGAAAATTATAATCTGTATTTACAACTAATGATGTCTGCAAACACTCTTTATTTTCTGTGTATTAACCATTCACTTTCTCTCCTTGCTACATCAGTGTGTACTGTTACAATTTGGGAATAAATTTTACAAATTTTTGTTGCATATATTTATCAATGTTTCAAAGGGTTGCCTTGCAAATTATGCTTGCTCATTCTTGTCACAGCCATACATTATTTATGAAATGTCTGTATAATGATAGATTATTTATACTCTGATATTTATGGCACATCCTGATGTGAAAGTCTGTATGAAATTGTTCAAGAAACAGCACAGACTGTAGCACGTAACATGAAAGCCTATTATTAAAAATGGATGGCAAACAAGGCTTACAATATTAACTTTTTTCTAAAAAAAAGTGTTTTGTCCTATTGCCATGTAAATAAAAATGTGCTTTAAGGTTCACTATTTATCATTTATTATATATTTTTTGGCTGCATATAGGCATAGGAGTTTTTAAAATATTTCTGTGTGAACAGTAAGCAATTGCTGAGCTGCAGTGTCGTGTGGATATTTTCCTTCCTCCAAGGGTTTAAAGGTTAAGATTTAAATAAATGTGAACTTCTGGAATTTATCCCCATGAAATAGTTATTTACTTTACAATTCAGAAGGTATTTTTCTTGCTAAGATTACATAAAACCTTGTTTTTGTGTTTCAAAGGCTATTTTTGGTGAAACCTTAAAGAACATATTAAGGCAAAATGCCACCACTCACATGATTTAAACACAGTTAAAGAGGGGGCCTGGAAATAAAAAAAAACCTCATATAGCACAAAACAAAGAAGAGACTAAGCCCTGTCCCACGACAAGTTGGGAGTCAGCAGGGTTGAGTACACTTCTTTGTCAGCCAGTAACCAATGAAGTTCTTCGTAAGAAAGAGTGGAGATAACTGAGCAACATCTGGAGTGACAGCCAGCTGTGCAACTGGGAAGCAGGAGGGCCATAGAAGAGGACATTTGTAACCATGCTCTTCCCAACCCATGTACACTCAGTCTCTATGGAAAAGAAAAAAGGCATCATAAGAACGTAAAAATACACTGAATAGTTTGAAATAGATGTAAAAAAAAAAACCTGAAACACCAAACTAAACCAAACGACTTTCGGAAGTCTCAAGGAGACGAAGAAAACGGAAATTCCAGGAACAAGCATTCTAATAGGTGCATCAGAGGATTTCTCTACACTGAGTCTCTGAAAGTGTGACACATATGCATTTTTGGCTTAAGACTTGACAGTCTTTAGGAAATAGAAGCTCTAGCCTGCTACCTATTAATTTTGCTGGTCTGTCCCATCTATCCATCATTGTGACTCCCAGAAAGTGTGGAGCATTCACACACAGAAAGGAAGAAAATATAAGTAAAAATGTAACTTTAAAATGCCAATGAAGTACCTAGACGAAAAAGAGGGGGAAAAAAAGAAAATAAGGATCCTTTATAATTTGTTTCTTATTGTGATGTTTTAAAAAACATTATGCTGCATTCAGAAAAAATGGATAACTCCAGTTGAAAAAAATGTGCAAGGAGACAAAAAAAGAGTATTTGAGGCAGAAAGTGATAAGGGGCAATAGCAACATTATATATTAACTTTGAAAAGAATGTGGAAATAAACCGTTTTCTACAACATATTTCTGTTTTAATTAATTTGGCAATACTTGGAGAGCATGAAAGTACACAGAAACCATAAATCTCGAAACAAAACTGACATCATAACTGAGAAACCCAAAATTTCTGTTAAGCTGGTGTTAAACAAACCGTATTATAGCTTCAGTATTGTTCTGTGGGTGATATATCACAGCAGCTGGAAGTTAGCACAACCTTACTGCTCTGCCAAACAGGAGTGGGACACTAATGAAATTGACCCCTCACCCCAAAGGATGTTTAGGTTTGACTAGGGTAAAAATACTTATTTTAAAAAAAGTTCAATTGAAATTTTTGTTTGAAAAAACATTCATTCAAAGCAGTAACCAAAATGTAAAATAATAACCGTGTCAATGGAAAATTATTAATTTCTTAGTAATTAAGGAATAATAGCCAATATTTGCTGGTCATTTCATGTCTTCAAGATGTTTTAAAAGCATTAAATATTCTTCAGAGCTCCCTTGTAAGTTAGGTGTTCGTGATGTCTCATTTCAAGGTAGGAAGAAAATTGAATAGGGAAATTTGTTATTTACTCTTAGCCTTGTAACAATAACAGCCTCAAAACCAGCAGGAAGGTATAACTTAAATCACCCAAAATTCTAGCCTTCTACTCAAACACAGAACTATCCAATATCTGAATTTCCCCTGCATTGCCCTCTACTGTGCATATTACTGTGGTCTCACTGGATCTGCTATGTTGCTACAGGACATCACGCACAGTGCTGCCCATGCTTCCTGCCATTCCAGGCCAGGAGAACTCCTGCTGTACCAGGTCTCTGTGGCCACTCAATCTCTCTTGCAGATTTCATGCAATTAGCAGGTCACTTTGGCTGGTGCAATGCATCCAGCACATGTGAAACACACCACAGATACCATACAGTGCCACCACAACAGCTGTTATCTAAATTAAAGGACATGGAGGTGACCTATTCATGGAATCATAGAATCGTTAGGGTTCAAAGGGACCTTAAAATTCCAACTCCACTGTTACGGGCTATTCAGACCACACCTCATTTTTGATGAAAACTCATTAATAAGAGACATGATGTAAGTTAGTTTGAATTAAAGTAGTAAAAATGTTACAAACACAGACATCAAATACTTCCTATGAACCTACTGGCTGTGTATTTTCCCAGTATGAAATGGAGCACCTGCACAGCTGCAAGCAGTATCAAGACAGAGGAGGATAACATTCCCATGAAAAATATTATATCTGTGAATGCTCTGATCTGTGGAGTGACATTTTCAGCCCTCTTTCCTTTTTGAAGTCAGCTTGCAAGTTCCTGAGGAACAGTGAAGGAAAGCAGACAGTGGCAAGCAGAGAGTATTTCCAGCCTGAGGGGGCTTACCCTTGAAAAGGCTTAACCTTTGGTGGGTGCTCAGGGCTCCTTCTGTTTTCCCGGGAAAGAGGTTTTTTTTCCTGATTAAATACTATGTGAAGCATTGTTAGAGGACTGCTCGGTTCCACTGTAATCTCCCAAAGGTCTGCAGGATTATGAACTAACATGAGGTAAGTGGCAAACAACAACCCAATCGCTCCTGCGTCACTTAGATTTCCTTGCAACTTAGAGTGGGCAGCGTCCCATGTTTATCTGTTTCTACATCTACTCTATTGATCTCTGAATTGAAAGCCAAGGGTAATGCAGGGGTTTTAATTTTCAATTTAGATTCATTAAGAACAGAATTAAGTTCAGACCTAGAGTAAAATCAGAGCAATCGTGTGAAATACCATCCCCAGTTTTAATCTGGCACACAGCTTTCAATACAATGCTCTGCTGATGTGACCTAGTAGTGATGATAAATATAACCAGTAGACTTAAGTTTGAATGTCAATACTAGCTTGGTTTGTCAGAAAGAGATTTTCTCTTTAAACTGGTTTTGAATTCTATCACTGCAGCAATTAGGACTTGATGTAATATACATATATATATATGTACACACAGATGGATAGATTTTAAAAAAAAATTAAATAGACCAATATTCTTCAATGATATAACTTCATATCTGTGGCATGTATAGCCATTTAAACACAGGGGAAAAAGATCACTAGTGGTCCCTTTTGTCTTGTCAAATTTCAGGCATTTCCTTGCTTCCCTAATCAATAGAGAGAAAGACACTTTTCAGATGGTGAAAACACCATCTGGACCCGCCTGTCCGTTTCCCATGTCTGGAAATCCATTTAGTAAGTGTGTTCCTAATAAAGACACTGAAACATTTGGTCCTCCAGAAGTTTCAAATTTCAGTTTAAAATTGACTTAATTCCTTAGACTTATCTGAAAATTACATTCCCAAGAATGAAGTCACTTATAAAAAATAATGCACTGCAAGTTATTTATGGCATGCTGACTCATCAGACATGGATGATTATGTATAAAATAATTTTGTGCCTGTATTTTGAGATCTGTCAGGAGGACTTGTTCCTTATTACCCCATTTCTACACGTGGAAGTATGAAAGCAGGCCAAGGCAACCAAACTCTTCTGTTTTTCATGGATATCAGTAAAGCTTTGACATTATACGAGAATTGATTCTGAAGTAATATTTAAAAGTTTTTCTGTTCTGCTGATTTTTATGTAATAAATGCATAACTACATAACTCTTTCCAACAGAGGATAAAACTATTTTGAAATACTTAGTGATATAAAAGGTTATAAATCAGTGGTTCCCTTTATATGGAAACTATTTTGATATAATTTTCACCATTGCAACAGAGAATGTAGTACATGATGTTCAGACACTGCGTGCCAGATAATGTTGTTATTTTAGGAAGAAATTGTTTTACATGGGGAAAACCACAAAAGACTGCATGAAAGATTAGAAGTATCTTGCAAAGTGTGATTCATTGGTCATTATATTAGTGGTTATTTTAGTATTTACAAAAAACAAACAAGCAGCAACCAGACTTTAATTCTCATAACTAAACCAGCTAAGTTCATATTCCTCCAGTACATTTTTAGGCAAAAAACCCCGTATTCAGCAATATTAAAGATATTAAATAACTGAATATACACTCAAATAATAGTTTAATTATAAAAATATATATTATGTGCATATTAAATCTACTACCGATATCACACATATCTAAAAAAATATTCTTCATACCCAGATGGATTAAATCTATGGATATAAAATTGTGTCTTTTCTCAAGTGTCAGAACCATGTCCAGCTGCTTCATTTTGTGTGCTAATATATGATTTAGCTGAAACAGTGTAAAAACGAATGTTTCTAGAAAATTCATTTAAGTGTCATTTATTTCTAAGTTGTTTCAAGCAGATAAATAATTCCACTTAACTTAGGCAGTAATTTCTATTGATGAAATTAGCTCAAGTCCATGTGCATGGAAAAAAATTCAAGACAAAAATCTAAGTGGCTTTGGTTTTGACCACTTTATTTCACTTTCTGCATCAGTTCTCTTAAGAGGTGTGATTCTCATGGTGTTATGCAAGATCATTCCATAAAAACAGAAAAAGATAACCCTCAAACATAATTGGTTTCACTGTTTCCAGATGTGAGAGGTTTGAGAGGAGCTATTACAATATTCTTATAAGTTTTATGCAGTTATGAAGGCTAGTTATACAGTTTATTTTAGACCTCTAATTAAAGTGCATCCAAGAAGCACTAAAGATTAGGAATGCAAGATTCCCTCTGCAGACAAGAGAAAGAAAAGCACTTTCCTGTACTCCATTCTGCAAATAACTTGAACCAGTTAAGGAAAGAAAAATAGTGCCACATTCACTATATTTTTCAGACGTATTCAGTGCTAAAACCCCCTCCTGTCTAAAACAGCAAGAAGGACAAATATCATATATGACTATCTTCTGAGTATTTCAACTGATTTATTTCCTCCTTCACATCAGTAGACTCAGAACTAATGTATTGCATTTATTTTAGGATACTGAAGCCAAAAACGTATTAAATTGGAAAGCTTCAATACAGAATCAGTTAGGTGTCTATTTCGGAGTGTTATAAAGGGTGATATTTAAACTGCTATGGATTGCCCATACTTGCTGAATCTCTCAAGAAAGTTTCAATGTACTGCTGCTTTTTGTAATAAAGCAAGCAGGACTTAGGTAACTTTGTTTCCCATACACCTCTGATTCCTCTCCCCATCTCCTCTCTCCTCAAAACCAAATCCCTTGCCTATTTTCAGCAATATTTATCAGGGAAGAAGAGATTCAATAAGCTTTATAAAACAGCCAGGATAGAAATTACTCATGCCCCATTTTCACAAAATTTCAGTGTCAGCTTGACTGTATGGGATTACAGAATGTTCATATAGCAGCTCAACTACAGGAGTAAACAAGAGTTCTTTGGCACACAGAGTCATTTGTCCCCCCTTTCACAAATTCTCAAGAGCTGAAGAGATTTTTTTAGCCGATACTTTAGCAAATTGAAATATTAAAATCTCAACACTTTGTGAAATTAGGAAACAGAAATCATTAATTAAAAACAGAGAAAAGAATTATCCAAAGAAATTTGCTAGATGTCCCTTTGCATGTCCCAGGTACCATGTTCTCTGCATATTAAAGGTGACTAGTCCAGGGCTGGAGTCTAAAGGTTTCCATTTCTCACTACTGATTTTATATTTCAGTTATGGAGAACTTGGGTTTGTGCTGTAGTTCTCACAAAACAGTATGGAAGCTATGTATTATTTACGGAAATAAAAACTCCCAGTACTTTTACAGTTAGTCTGGTGAACGAGTAAGCAACTGAGTGTCCCCACACTTCAAGGACAGCTCTCTCATACTTCACAAAAGAAATTTTCCAACTGATCTCAACTGGGTCAAGAACTGTCTCGAGAGAAAGTCAGGGTGGGTGGCTGGTACCCAGTCGGAATAGAAGGAATCGGAAAAGATACTACACTGAATAAACAGATAAGTGCATTTGGTTAAAGTGCCAGGAGGTTCTGGTCTTGATGATTTAGAAAGCAGGAAAATACACCATGACACATTAGAGTATTCATAGTAGTTCTATTTTTAATTTCAGTAGATTGAAAACAAATTCAGCTGTGCCTCAGAAAACGCAGTTAATACCAGTAATAACCATTCTGGTTTTGGTGCTTCCTGAAGTGTGGTAGAACAGGATATCACAATCCTGAAGTTCTGAAATAAAAATATATCAATGTGATAAAATACATAAATTTATTATTGCCACATTTTTACGGATGAAAGTTTGTTTAGATTCCCTTTTAGTCTTAGGGCGTTTTTATCTTTTTAAACATTCATGCAATTTGCTTTCTAATTTTGGTCTGAAAACTGTGTGAAAGTTGTTTATTAGAAGAACTTCTTGGAAGGTAGAGAGTACGTTTTTAGAAGAACATTTTCCCTCCTGGACATTTAAAATCACATTTATATGAAAAGTTTTTGTCTTGCTGACTGAGCATTAATGTTCTGAAAGATATACATTGCAAGTAAAGATAGAATTGCTCTTTATAGACACGCTGTTTCATCATAGAGTAGGTTGCTACAAATACCATGTTGTGAAAAATCCTCTTCATTTCTTCAAAGTCTGTGATTGAGAACATTACAAGATTAGAAAAAGTGAGATATTTTCTGTTTCTAATGCAAGATGAGTTTCTGTGCCCTAGACTATCTAGTTCCATGTTTTGTTCCTTCTCGTTCGTCATCAGTACAGTTTAAGCCAAGTTTAACATTTTCAGCTAGTCTGGTCTTGTCAGGGCATCTTTTTGTAAGAGTAATTTTGGAAACACAGGGTAAGGATGGAAATATACTTTTCATGTGCAACAATCCATTCATATACAGTAACTGTGCTGGAAGGATTAAGAGTGTGAAACACATCCCTTTCATGGCAAGAATGGGATAGATACAGCGCAAGGGTGGTTTTTAGTTGTGAAAGTCTTGTAACTAACTCTTGTAGTAATTTGCACTTGTGAAAATAAGATACAGCCTTCATTTCTATAAATTCACTATTTCTCTTCTGCTATAAGTATTAACTTCTCTAGCACTATATTTTAACAACAGAACTACCTAGATGCTATGAGGGCTCTTGAAATTATTTTGGTCATCATGACAGTTCTCGAGTAACAAAATGTAAAAGGCTACTGAAAAGTTACTTCTAAAGCTTAAAACCAGATAAAATTTCAGGATTGATCCAAAATTTCAGATAATTAAAAACTGAAGATAAATTCTTTGATATATATTTTGCTTTGTTTTCTGTAATAACGTCCCATGTCTGATTTTAAGTGCAAGTATAAATTCATCCAGGAAACACTGAGGATTTAACAACAGTAACAAACATATCCATTAGTGTGGAGCAGCAACAATACCAAAAAGAAAATTTCTGTAGAAAATTTGATTATTTTCTGAAGACTGTTTTACTTTCTTGGTAATACAGAGAACAGCTCTTGACTCTTGCCTCACAATCCCAGCACACAGACCCGTGACTGTCACACAGTGCTGTAATTCAGACCCTTTCCTGTCAGGTGCCCACATTGTTTATGCAGATGCCAGCTGTAATAATCCACGTGTTACTCAAGGACTAATCTGGAAAAGAGGTTCCCAGAACAAGAGACGTATTGGTGCTTCCCTGCAGCAGAACAGCAAGCCATAAAGTTGGACAGAGCCTGGCTGAGAGACATTTCCAAATTTCCATCACCAGCCCCAGAGATATTTTGTGTCATGTGGCCCAAGATGGTCTTGTCTTATGCGCCAAACAAAATACCGGTCTGTCAAATAGCAAAGATTCAATTTCTTGCACAGCCAAACTATTAAAACACACACTGCAGTGTTTTACTGCCATAAACTTTGCTTGCCAAGCCTGAAAACCTACCAGGAAGCACCTGCTTTCAAGAAGAAACTATTCTGTTATTGTATTTATTGTGCCACTCACAAACTCTCCCTGGAAGCCATGAATTAGACATGATAAATGAGCACCAAAATATTCAAGTGCTGTGCAAACTGCTACAATACTCTAAGGGTTAAAACAGATGAGATAAAATCACTGTGTTCAGCACAGCAATATGTCAATATTTAATAGTTAGAAAAACAGCTACTATCAAACTAAGAAACACCATTGCAAGGATTTTTTCCCATTAACTTCATTTTGGAAAAATATTTTATTGAATAAATACTATGTACATCTTAATTAAATGCTAACAATCAATTTTATATACTTCTGAGCACCAAAAACATTAGAAATCAATACCATCATGCTATAAATGTAAAAAGCTTCCTCCTTCTTTGTGCTTACTTATCTTAGAAAGTCATCCCAGCATAAAACAGAGTATGTAAAAGTGGCAGAAAATGTCTCATAACCTTTACTCAAACACCTGGAAGCATTAGTTTCAATGACAGTTCATATAAACTGACATATCAACCTCATCAGGCTGGGGAAAAAACGTACTGTTATTCCTCCTATTAATTCTAACCTCTTAGCTTTACTTATAATTATTTCACTCTAGCTCCTAGAACTTGGCTTATTAAGATCTTCCACCATGGTGTGGGTCAGATAGTATTTCTATTGTTGGGCTTTCTGGCCTTTTTCTTCCTTTCTGTGACAGGACCTTGCCTATACTGAATTCATAAAAGGAAAACGTGTTTTAAAACGAAGGATAAATGTAAAATGCAAACTAATTACTATCATTCCAGACTATTTATTTATTTAGATGACTATTATTTCCCTAAACTTAGTCTGCTGTTTCCCTGGAAGTGACACTCCTTGTGCTAGTCACTTGTGAGACTGCCAGTTGAACTATTTACCTGTGCATCACATCTTACTTATTGATTCATGGAGGGGCTGTTTTCATTTCCACCTTTTTCTTTCCAATTGATCGTGCTTATTTATATAAAGTTATTGCTTCAGTAATTTGATATATTCTAGGTGAGACTGATAAATATTAGGTTGTGATTATTTATGTTTAAAAAAATCATACCCACAAAGAACTCAGCAGAAATTAGCAGCATTACAAATATTCAGCAGAAAAGGCACTAACAAGAAGGCCTGCAGCTCCCCTGACAGTTCAAGCAATCATTCCCAGGAGACACACATCAGCAGAAAAATGAATAAATGAACTCTATTTATCCTATCTGAAGCATGATTTCTTCTGCAATTAAAGCAGGTTGTCACCTGCATACATGTTTCTGTAGTTATAAACATATTTGAAATATAAAGTGTTGAAATGTCCAGATAGATAATTGCTTTTCTGAAGATACTTTTGGTGTGAAAAGGAACCACATTTTTGATACATAATTGTCATTTAATTAGGACAAAAGTGAGGGGAAACTGAGATTCAGATAGCTCCACCTGGATGCAGGCAGCAAAGTCTCTGCATTTCTCCAAGAGTTACTGCCCCCACTCTCTAAATTGATGATTAGCACTGAGTTGTAATTGGAACCAAAATCCCAAATCCCCATCTGGATCCTGCTCACAGCAGTATGAACAGAGTTCAACACCTGCCTGCTTTATTTATACTAGAGTTATGACTGATGTGTTTAAATGTCTGCAGCAATTTCCACCTGTCTGTCCTGACTCTTGTTGATCACTGCTCTGCTGCAGGGATCGATCAACAGCTTAGGGAAGCATTTGGTTCATTCCAAAGCAATACCTGCTGCTCACCCAGCAATCCCATCAGTCAATCCATCTCTGCTTCTTCACAGCTGCTCCCTCCTTTTTTCTTTCTTGGACAAAGATCACTTGTACACTTTACTGCCTAGGACCATCCCTTACCTCTAAAAATCAATCACCACTCCAGTTCATTCTGTAAGTAAACTTTAAAAAAAA
>VZRL01002494.1:869432-1029760 GCA_013397895.1 Origma solitaria | reverse complement strand
AAAAAAAAAAAAAAATCAATTTGTTGTTTAAGGTTGCTTATAATCTGGGTTTTTTAAAGGTTTTAATACTTCTTAAAGGAGAACGGAATGCTTTTTCAAAATTCAGACATCACTTATGGCTACTCTCTGCAGGTAAAAAAGAAGTTCATTAATAATTAACTGCGATTGATAATGAATTTGAAGAAAAATAAAAATCACTGATTCAGAGGTGAAAATGGCAAGCTCTTACAAGGAATTGGAAGTAGCTGGATGCAAACCTCCATCCTATCAGAAGAAAATCTGGTAGTATGCTTTAACCATCACAAGCTTTAGCATAGCTGTGTGTGAAGGATCAATCCTCTCTGTTGCCCGACACTGCACTGCAGTGATCTCACGTAACTGATGTGGGCAGCCAAGCCTACCACCCCTCTCCTTAGGGAATGACTCCGTGTAGGACAACAGAAGAGCCATCCCCTGCCTAATTCCAGGTAAGAAATTGTTGGGAAAAGCTCCATGGAGCAAGCCTTGCTCTAGCCACTCTCAGATACGCTCTCTGCAAGGCAGTGTCAGCAGAGTATCTCTCCTGATGAATTCTAAACATCTCATATACATCAACTAAAAAAACCCCAAACAAACAAACAACTTTAGGTAAATATTCCTGTAAAAATACAAAGAGGTAGTAAAGACAGCCAGGATTTCTAATGCATCCTGTTTCCTGCTTCCAATGTAGAAGCAGCTCTTGAGCATGACTAAGAAGATAACATAGTCATAACCTATTGGAGCACAGTTCTGCTTCAAATACAGCCATTAAAACTACAATAGGTCTTAAAAATCCCAAACACTAATTTACAGTAAGATCTTGGAAGACCCCCAAAATATAGTGTATAATCACACTTTCTATCACCTTTTTCCTCCTATGCTGCCAACCAATTATTAGAGCACTGAAGCAGACACAACTTATAGCTATATATATTCCTCTGAAAATCAGTGATCCTGTTAATTTTCCTTAATCTTGGCAAATGTGTAGCTCAACACCTTTCATTAATATTTATTAACTATTCTCTGCTACATTGAACTTTTAATTATTTAAATCCCTAACATATAATTCGATAACTACAGGTTTTATAAGGTGCATGCGTCTTCCCACAGTTCTGGAAGTGAAAAAGAGAAAATGCTAAGTTCAAACTCCTAATATCAAGATCTTTCAACTCAAAAAAGGAGTAATCCAGTTTAACAAATGCGGTGATTATCTTATCGCATAAATGTAAACCATATGTGGATTAAAATAGTGTGTATCTTCATTTGGATCATTAAAAAAATAAAAAAGGGGAAAAGGGCTTGTCACTGATACACTGTGATTATTATTATTGACTTTTGATGGTTTTTTTACCCCCCCAAACAATCTTTTTAACTTCCCACAAAGAAGGTTGTTTTTTCTGCAAAAATATTTTCCTCTAAAACAATATCATTTCCCATCGTTTTTTCATATCATTATAATTTCCAAAATATGAGAAAAGGCAGGATTTATGCAAAGACACACTCATCATTTGTCCAGGAGTTATCTGACATTTAGGGGGGAAAAAAATCCAGCTATTTGTCCGAGGACAATCTTCTCATTCTAAATATCAAATAAACGACAAAAAGACCAACTCAGAGTTCTCTTTCATACTTTTGGAATAAGATATCTAGTCATGCATCATATCTAGCTGTTGAGTGAGATGGAAAGCAAAAAGAAAAGGCCACCAATAAAAGCCGTAACAATGAATTTCAGGTCCTTTCTGCTCAGATGAATCCTTCTGTATTTCTATAGGTTTAAAATAGAGAAAAAGAAAAGTAATCCTAGAGTCCTAGTCATCATAAGTATTGCCTGAGAAGAAAGTGAATTGAGTGCTGGCACACTGGAAGCTGATTTCTCTTCAAAAGATCTACAGGGAAGACAACATATTTCTCCAAAACACAATTGTCTTCAGCTGTCCTTGGAATGATTGACAGCCAGCATTAAGCTTTAGGGATGCTCAGACGATATTTAATGTCAAGTTCAATGTTGAATGTGCTAGTATTTTAAGAACAACACCTGTTCCAAAGACTTTGAGTACTACTATCAGTCCCAGAAAACAGAAGGAGTCAGAAGCACTTGGCAAGATAAAGTCCAAAAGAAGACATTTTTTACTGTTAAGGAAGTCTCTCTCCTGTCTGCGGTTTGAGAATGTTTTGTTTGTTTCTTTATCTCACTGTGCCTCCCCTTCCCCCCACCTTCCTCTGCCACTCTTTCTTTTTTGCTTCTATCTTATTTATTTATTTTTAGATTGAGTGGGCAAGAAACAACATTACTCTGTGATCAGGTTACTCCTTACATGCTTTTTTGTTATAGTCACTTTAGCACAAGGTAGGATAAGCTTGATTGTGATAATGCAAAGCTGCTGTAGCAGCTGCCTTTGTTAAACTTTTCCAGGCTACAGCATATATATGTACCTTACTTTTCTCTAAAAAATTAATTTCCACAGAATAGTACTAAGTGCAGTTAATGCTCTGTAAACCCACACCTTGCCTGATTTATTTTAATATATTCATGTATATCTATTTGCTTACACTTCTACATGGGTTTGAGGCAGTTTTTGTTGTACATCTGTTGTTTGTTGTCCTGAATAATACTCTGAGCACCTTTGTTTTACATCCAAAAAGACTGGGAATGCGTATAAAATTGCTACCTGCACAAATAAAAGAAAAAATTATAAAATAGAAGTTGAATGTATAAATGCAACAATAGCAATAAGAAAAACCTGTTTTCAGGGTAAACCTATTTGCTCATTGAAACGTTAACAGAAAAGAGAGCAGAGTATGTTTGCAGAAGAATAAAAGAGTACATTTACAGAAACTCTTTTGTGGGAATGCTGATAATCATCTAAGGTTTAGAAACACTCCAAAGAACTTCCACTCATACAAAGTACATGTTCTTTCAAATAGGTATGTCACTTCCAATATACAGGTTTCTTGTATTCGCTGCACTGTGTATCAGGTTTCTATCCTGAAACAATACAGAGGATAATATTCTTTTATTATTCACAAAAAAAAATCCCTTATTTAATGATTCTTTTCACTCTTAAATCTCAAGTTTTTGTCTTGAATTCAAATACGTGGTTTATTTCTGAAGTAATGATGTGTGTTACTAGTCCAACTTCACATTTCTATCATTAATCTAAGATTAGTGTGATTACTGAATTATATAGCCTCTGAATGGAAGAACGGAAAAATTATCATTCTATCTTATTTCTGTCTAGCAAAAAATAAGAGAACACTGCCTGAGAATTTGAATAGATCAGTATTTTTTCTAACAATAACATGGTCCCAGAATTCATGGTCCCACTTTTCATGATTTTTAAGTGATTGCATATTAAAAATAATGCCTGCAATTTTTTATTTATTTTTTTTCTTTAATCACATCCTTAGCACCAGAACTCAAGAATTAAGAAGCATGGCCTTAAGATTCCTTGAAACCCTTCCAATTCCATATTTCAGGTCCAGTTTCAGCTCAAGTTGGAATCAGCTGTTGAAAGCAAAGGTAACCAGAAAAACTGACCTTAAATTATGAAGTTCTACAGTCCTAAAAATTGTGCAAAAGAAGAGGAAAAGATTTTCCCATTAGCTGCCTAATCTAGCCACTTGTTTACCTCCCAGCAAAGAAAGCAACAACACAGCACAGATTCCAATATCCAACCCCTAGTTTATATTAAAAATCTCATTTGCTTTTTTTTTAGTGCTGCAAGGTGCAGCACTGGTCACATCTTACAGAGGCAGGTACAGAGAGGCAACGTCTACTTTTTTTTTGGCTCTGAGCTGAGAACAGGCAATATTTTTTCCAATGTTGACTGTATATTTTTCCAGAGACAAAGAAATTATTAATTCAGAACACCACAGTATTTCCTTGTTCAAAGATGTAAGTAAAAGCGTTTAAACAATACTGCGTTAACATAAGAGCAACAATATAAGCATCTTTGGAAATTTCCCTCTGGCCAACTCACTTCACCTCCATGACAAAGAAGTAGACTAGCTTCCCTGCACTCTTTCCTTCAGAGGGACAGTTTGACAGACCACCAGCTTCTCCACTGTCACTGCTTTGAAGCCTCTTTGACATTGATCAGTGCTTATCACAGTTTGAGTCACCCTTCTTTGGTCACAGGATTTTACACAGTCACAGAATCAATTCAGCTGGAAAAGACCTCTGAGATCATTGAGTCCAAC
Organism: Origma solitaria; assembly: GCA_013397895.1. Lineage (NCBI taxonomy): Eukaryota > Metazoa > Chordata > Aves > Passeriformes > Acanthizidae > Origma > Origma solitaria. Next base: position 1,025,542 of record VZRL01002494.1, on the reverse strand, counting down.
CTATGCATGAGCACAACCATGTCTACACTGAGTGCCATGTCCAGTCTTAAACACCTCCAGGGACAGTGAAGAATTTCTTTCTAATGCCCAACCTAAACCTCTCCTAGGACAGCTTGAGGCTGTGTCCCTTGTCCTGTCACTGGTTGCCTGGGAGAAGGGAACAACCCCTGCCTGGCTATGACCTCCTTTCAGGCAGTTAAAGAGAGTGATAGGCCACCCCTGAGCCTCCTTTTCTGCAGGCTGAACAACCCCAGCTCCCTCAGCCACTCCCCTTAGGACATGCACTCCAGATCCTTCACCAGCTTCATGGTCCTTCTCTGGACCCACTCCAGCACCCCAATGTCCTTCCTGAATTGAGGGGCCCAGAACTGGACGCTGTACTCAAGGTCCAGTGTAACCAGTGCTGAGCACAGGGATGATCCCTGCCCTGCTCCTGCTGGCCACACTCTTGCTGGTACAGGCCAGGATGCCATTGGCCTTCTTGGCCACTGGGGCACACACTGTCTCATGCTTGGCTGCTGTCACCCAGCAGCCCCAGGTACTTTTCTGCTGGGCATCTTTCCATGCACTCTGCCCCCAGTCTGTAGTTGAAGCACATTTTATCTTTGCAATGTGGACCATTCTGTTTCTGGAGTCTGATCAATGGCTTTCTTTCCCTGGAAGCTCAGATGTTGTTTCCCCACATCTGACACTATTGCAATTCCTTGAGCCTGTTTTGGGGAGAACCATCAGGCAGTCAAGAAGCACATTTCTATTTTTGAAGTTTCTGTGATACAATTAGGCAACACTTGGACTGGTGTAGAGAGGATAGGAATCAAGGATAGGATTCACCCTGAATTAGACAGAATTTGTCAACAAAGTTGCAGAAAGTGTTAGTGCATGGGCTCAACCCAGCAGACATCACCAGTTTGTTTATAAGACAGGAAAGCAAGTGCTGGGGGTAGCTGGGAAGAGTGGGAGAATAATCTGACCCTGCAATCTGGAAAGATCACTGTATACAAAGTCTTTCAGCTCTGTACCAACTGATGATGATGCAAAAGAGACAACCTGGTTCTACCCACAGTGCCGGCAAAAGTATGCTGACGTAATATTTGGAGTGCTTAAATCTGTGTGTTCCCATCAGGTACCTTTCAATCGCACCTTAAGGGTATCTGAAATAATCAGAAGACTGATTCCATTTCAAAAGAAAGGAAAAAAGGCTATGAAAATTGCTGCTTAGGTGCATGCAAAGTTCATTTTGTTAGTACTTGACCATAGTTTTAATTGGAAAACATATTTGAATGCAGTTGTTCAGCAAATAGAAAATTAACAAATTATCACCACTGACACAGAGCAAGAAAGAATTTACTCAGCCTGATCTTCAGATTAGACTGATCATGCAAGATTGTCAATAAGAATGCGAAGTAGACACTTATTTGGAATCTGATCACATATGATAGATGCGAGATAATTATAGAACTTCAGCTGTCATTTTATAGTATAACCATACACAAAATTGTTGTCCTTTTTAAAATACAAATTTATAATGCTATTTGCTGAATCTCTGTAAGCTTTGCTCCCTGAGAAAGTCTCACAAGTTTTCAGAAAGAACCACCTTGGTGTGTACTTAATCTATTTAAATAAATACATAATGCATAGAGAATACATATATATACAGATATATATATATGAAAACAATAGAACATCACTTCCTACCATGCAACTATTTCTGAATGCTTTGCCTAACCTAGATAGGGTTAAGAAGCAATAAGATGCAAATTTTCCGTTCAAAGGCTTGAACTGAAATAATTCACTTCAGATATTCAATTTCATAATATTTGGTGGTGGCCTTAGTTATAAGTTTATATTTGAAATATTTTCACACTTAAAAATGCTACCTTGTCTTGAAAACCTAAAAAACAAAACCAAACAAAACCAAACAAAACCCCTAAACCACAAACCACTCATTCGGAAATGCTTGTATTTGTTTTCCAAATAGGCAATAAATACACAGTTAACAGAGGGGGCAAAAAGTCTTTGGATGACCTGGTACTTGTTTTTTGGATGGGAGGAATCCTTTTGAGAAAGCATTAACTTAAATTAAGATGTCAGGAACACAAAAGATATTTTTGAGTTGGAAGAAGGTGACAGTATAATAGCACATAGGTAGATCTGAGAGCTCTGCCATGGAAATCCAGAGAAGTAAACCATTAATGCTACTCTTCCACATGTGCAACACAGGTGGGGGGAAATTTACAGGAGACCTCTGCAATTTCCTGTCCCCAAAATTAATCTATTTGTTTTGTTTAGTACACATTACTGGTTTTATATGTAAAGAATACTTCTGTGTAGCATAGACACAGCAAAACAAAGTATCTGCTGGGAGAATTCTGAGCAGCTTAAGAACCTGCCAAGAAGTTGTTTTAAACATATTTTGAGATGGGCAATACTTCATAGTGGGATTTATAACTGCGAATTAGACATAAATCACTGCAATAGTATAGTTAAAAAAGTTCTGTCAATGAATTTTTTAAAATTCCGTGCAAAGCAAAGCATATTTTCTAATATTATCTGGAATCCCTTCTTGCACTCTTGCCCGGAATTAGAATTATCCCTCTTCTGGATTAAAGATGCATTGGTGGATTAGTCTATCACTGATGACAACATAATATATCCTTTCCAGAGGCTTAAATTGAAAAGAGGTCTGTTAACTACAGACTACATTAAAACAACAACAGCAAAAAAAAAAAAAAAAAAAGGAAAAAAAAAAAAGACATTGGTCAAAAAACAGTATTTTAATATTTAAATATCAGGAGGTCAAAGTTTCTGAATCATAACCTCAGGTTCAGTGTCATGTATCACTCCTTTTCACAGACTGTTATCACCTGTAAAACTAGTAGACATGGGACTGATTCCTGCAAGGATTAACGATGGGTATTACTTTTAGCTTTAGCCACCTGAGCAGTGTCAGGAACACGAGCCACACAGGCAATTAAAATGAAAAATAAATTGATTTTAATTTCTCTATTTGATGGTCGGATGTGTATACACATTTTGAAAAATTGTGCTTCTTTATTTGAATTCTTTTTTTTTAGCCAGTTAAAGAGGTATTAATTTTATATTTAAATTTAGCATTTGCAAAGCAACAAAGCAGATGAGCTGTCTGAACTGAAATACTTTCTATTTCTGAAACTTTGTTTCAGGTGACATTAAGTTGATTCATCCTTTAATGCTCTAAAGGTGATGTTATGTTATTCTGTATATTAAGAGACATGCTACCATTTTTCCATAGAATAGTATCATCCTGTGAAGTTTTACTAGATGTATGACTATGTAGTTCATGAAACATCTTTTCATGTGAACTTCCTGGAATATTTCACATGCCAATAACTATACAATGGCAACTACTAGAATACACCTGTTTAATATTTAAGCCAAATTCTGGAAAACAAGCTAAAAAGAGGTATTTCACTGCCTATAATAAAAAGATAATGTGCTGTACTTTCTGGTGAACTTTAACACCTAATTACATTCTTTTTCAATTATATGCCAGGAAAAATTAGATGAGTTTTTAGGATTAAATTAAAATGTAAGACACTGGGGTCTGTTTTTTGTTTAAGAAAAGGTCAGTCTTTCACTTCATGAAGGTCAGTAAAATCATTGGCTTAAAAAAGGTGGCTCAATTTGGGTATAGAATTCAGCTAAGAAATAAACTTTCTACCACATTTGTCTGTTGGTGTCACTAAGAAGATGGGGATTAGACATTTCTCTGGTGTTTTATTTAATAAGAGACCTGGGTGTCATCAGTAATGTTGCTTGCTAAATTGAATCTTCAAAGAACCGTGTAGAATTTGTGAAGTGTTTGTGTGTACAGCTCGCAGGCTGTGTGCTCCATCCTTTGAAAGGAAACCATTGCAAAGGGGGAGGGTCCTGAGCACAAAGAAGGGAAGAACTGCTTTTCTGGAAAATGATAGTATCAGCAACAAAACTCTTATTAGAGCCGCATGCTTCAGTATGCAGCAAATAATACCCATACACTTTGTAGAAATAAAAGGATTGAGGGTGGGGGAAAAGGACTTTGAGTTCTGCAGTTGAAGGAATTTAAAGGTACATCTAAGTAGTCTTATGAGAGATTGCTTTATAGTGGAGTATCAGTTACATACAACCCTGGATCATAATTATCTGTATATCCTCAGACTAGCAGAGCAGTAATAATGCAGTTCTGTGCTTCTCTGCAATTGATCTCAGTGACTGCATCATTTTCTTGACATTTTACAACTTACTGATTCAGTAATCACAGTTCAGTTGTCTTAATGACACAATAATTGGAACCATAGAGGAAATGCCAATAGATAATCAAGAAGATATCAAACCAATTAGATAGCAACGTTTGCAGTAAAGAAACAGCTAAGAGCAACTCAAATCTGAGTTTGGTTATCCTCCACTATGGATGTCTATGTTTCTTAAAAGGGAATTAAAGGGGAGGCAGATCATTTTGGCCCAAATCCACTTTCTCCCTGCTCCTTTTACTTGCTTTTATATGCGTGAGCCCGTAAGAAGAAACAAAAGTCAAGATACAGGCGGGTCCTCCCTCCCCCACGGCCGGAGGGGGAGCACGGCAGCCGCGGCGGGGAAGGAAGGCAGCGCCTTGCCGGGGAGTTCCCGGCGGAGCCGCGGCGGCGCGGGAGGAACCGTGCGCGGCGGAGAGCGGAGCTCCGCGCCGGACCCGCCCGGGGCCGGGACCTGTCCAGGGTGCTGCCAGCGCCGCCGCCGAGGGGCCTTTGATCCTTTCCTGCCTGCCTCGCTCCGCTAACGCCCTGCAATAGCTGCTGCCACAGCTGAGCCCCATTTACAGAAATGCAGCCTTTAGGAAGGTTTAGTTGCCCCCACCAGGGCTGGGGGTACTAAAGACAAAAAAAAAAAAATCCCCGAACCTCCTACCAAAGCCCTGCCGAGGCTCTGAGCGTGCCTTTCCCTGGCGGTGTCTCGGCTGCCCGGGGCGCGGGGGAAGCCCCAGCCCAGCGCACAACTTTCCTGCGGGGAGCGGGGCTTCAGCGCCCTCGGAGCCTAGCGCAGGGGATCGAGGACGGCGGGGACCCGGCGCCCTCCTCACCTGCCAAGCTGTGGCGAAGCCAGGCAACAGAGCGGGAGAGGCTGGGAGCTCCCTCGCCTCCCCTTCCTCATTACCGGCTTCTGGTACCAGGGAAACGCCGGGGGGCGGAGGGAGGGAAGGGGAAGCTCTCCCCGTACGCGCAATGCCCCCCGTGCATCCCCTTCTCCGGGCGTCCGGAGCCCCAGCCCGCACTCACGTGTGCCGTCAAACCGGGTGGCGATGGTGTCGAGGAAGGTGTTCTGGGGTGCCAGTAATCCCTTCATAACCGGCATTTTTCCAGCGCGGTGCGAGGTTCCCCATCAAAGTTTGTCTACGAGGGTGGTTCGAGAAGAAAGTGCAGAGGGCGCCCGGGGGAAGGTAGAGAGGGAGGAGGCGGAGGCATAGGGAGGAGAAGGAGGACGGGGATGCCGCCGCGCCGCCTCCGGCGCCGGGAGCACCCCGCTCGTCAGCCCCGGCCCCGCAGAGCGCTCCCGGCCCGGCCCCGCCGCGGGGAGCCGCGCACAGGTGCGGAGCCGCGCCCCGGCCGGCCGTGCCCGCTCCCCCTCCCGCACCCCTCCACAGCAAGGGGGAGGCGGCCGCCGGAGGAGAGCCGCCGTGAGGGAGGACGGGCTGGAGGAGAGCAGGGAGCTGGGAAAGAACCACCTTTATCCACCTGTAGCGGAGCCGGGTGGGGCGGGGCAGCGCAGGGACCGGCGGTCCCCCGGGGGCTGCGGAGCCTCCTCCGCCCCCGGCCGGATCAGACATCTTTCGGCTCTAGCGCCTGAGAAGGGTCCCAGGCATCTCAGCTCACGGGGACCCTGTTCTGTGAGTAACGATATCATTGTTACTCATACGGTGGTAGGGTGAAGCTCGGGCTCATCCCTGAAAGGAGAAACACCCTTGAGGGATAGCAAATGTCTCTGGAGGTGCTCACTGGAGAGCGAGACTGGAACATGGATAATGCTCCACCAGTTGTGTGGTCTCAGGCATTATTTGCATGTTGAGGCTATTTCATTTATTTAAGGTATTGGCATTCCATTGTCATTGTTAATATATCCTAGAACATTCTTTCAACATTTTTCCCTGAAAAATTCCTAAATTTTTTTTTTCTGCCAGCCAAAGAGAGAATTCAGACGTATCCTAGCCCAGAAGGTCTAGTGTGTAAATGAAAATAAATAAATACGTAACAATTGTAATAAAGAAGCTGGCATTCCACATTCAGATGAGTAACCTGCTCACACTGGTACCACAGCCCTTTAAATGCTGCCAGATAGCTCTCCATAGTACAGTCATTTCACTTACTGTAGCAGCAATGGCAAAACTTCCCCATGTTCTTTCTGCATTAAAAGGTCCTAGAGAAAAGAAGTGGGAGTACACACCCTATTCTACAAAGTCACCGTGCAGAGGAAGCCTGTTGGGTTCTTGCTATTTTGCAGTACTGCTATTTGTATTTTTTGCTATTCCTGTTTATTTAGGATTCTCTCTTTCTCCAGATGGTTAGAAGACTTTGATTCCCACTTTTTAGCATAAGCAGCACAGAGAGAGGTTACAGAAGGGAGAAAGGGTCTTTCTTTACAACAAATGATTCAAAGTAGAAAAACCCTAGAACTTCAGAAAATGCTGATGCAGTTTCAAGCACAATATAAAACTCTACCCTTGGTAACCCCACCTTGCCCCTGAAGAACACAGCAGTATTTCACGGCGATCATCAATTTGCCCAGTTGCCCTTGTACCAGCAGCCTGTGCAAATCATTTGATATAGAGCTGCCAGATCAATTTTCAGAAGTAGCACACGAACTGAGAGACTGCCTGTACTGTACTTTGAAAGTCTCCAAGATTCCAAAATACTATCAGTCTCTTGCTTCCTAATGAATTTCAAATTCCGGTCAGCCTTGTCTTTAAAGTATATAAACAGTCTTGTTCTTCAAATGTACAATGCCATTAATACTGAATGCCAGCAATTTTTAATTTTTGTTATTATTCTCATATCATCCAGTTCAATATAAGCAGAGTCACAAAATTAATTTCTCTTGATAGTTTTCCATTTAGTCTCTCTGGCTAGTTGGGTTTGATGGTACAGCATGTACCTACTAGTGAAATAAAGAAAATCCTGTTTCAATACCTGGAAAACCCACAAGAACATGATTAGACTTTCACTTCTGACAAAGTGCTCAGCAACAGAGGTTGTTAAGGTAAATCTGAACCTTTGAAACCTGAAAAGGGACTAGCCTATGTTGTATATTCCCTGTGTGTTGCAGTTGTGTTTCAGTTTGCATTTTTTTTCCATGGCCTGCATAAACACCATTTAAGTAGGGATACGGTGAAGGAAAAAGGACTATATTCTTAGTCCTGCTACATTAGGAGCCATTAATCCATACATACCTTTAAAGAAATAAATGTATTTCTCAGTTTTGGTCATCACAAAAGGGAAAAAAGAGACTATTTGCTAGGGGAGTCAAGTTGTTATCAGATAAGTCTGCAAGCCCATAAGTGGCCACACAAAGTCTGTGCTGTAATTATTGTGTTTTGAGGGCTGTATAACGGCCCCGCAGAGCGCTGTTTCATGACAGCTTCAGTAAGTTTAGAGCTTTATTAAGAGCTCATGGAAGTTTCTTAATCATGAGACAGAAAATGTTTTAATAAAGCCTTAGGACTTAACTTGGGCAAAGAATACCAAACAATTATGCAAACACACAACTCAGAAAAGATAGGTAGGGGCCAGAGTTACATAGAATATTTCATACAGATAGGGGTGAACACAAATTACAATTATTGAAATGTATTCACGACTAGCCAGGAGGATGCAATAGCAACGGCAGTGAAAGGTCTACCAACAAGGAAATTCTGCTGATGCAAAAGAGGGTGGAATATCAAACTCTTTATAAGAACATGCTGAAGGCCTCTTCATCTATGAGAACTTCAGGAAAGAGGAAGTTTGCTGTTCCTTATAAATACTCAGAATCGTAGCATAGTGTTATAAATTGGTTATGGAAATAGCTATGTACTATGAACAATTGGTAACGATTGTGCTCCTAAAAATTATGTTTGTGTTCTACATATCACAAAGCAGCAACCCAAATGTCTCTGAACTAGAACTAATAAAATATGCTACAAAAATAATGTACATAAAAGGTCTCAAACTACCAAAGATGAGAAATCGAAGTGCAGTATCCTAATTTACACTTGTATTTAGCAAATTCTAGAGACTTTTACTCACAAGAGTAATCCTCTTTAATAGAGACTGGTACTTCAGACAGTTAACTGCAAAACATAGAAGCTTAAAGTTGCTCAAAGCAATCACATTAAAAAAGTTGAAATTTCAGTGAACTAAGATGAAGTAGTTCGGAAAAGCAGACAAAAGCTGAGCATATGTAAAAGGGAAGTAAAAGGAGCAGCTAAAAGTTTGCAGTCGAGTCCTGGAAAATTTTTTTTTAAGCTTTAAATGAATAACAGCCTTCCCCAAAATCCCAAAAAAAGGGATTCTGAATAGTTGCAGACCGATTTTAATTTGGTCTTTTTCTTTACTTTAATGCTTTAGGAAAATCAAAATACAAACCCAGGTGATTTTTATCTCATTTTAGGAAAACAGTTTTCAATTTTGCTATATTAATTTTAATATCTGGGATATCTAGACATAGTGCCTAGTATAGTACATATTTCTGCTGGTAAGGACAGGTAAGCAAGAGTTGGAATCTAACCTTGATTTTTGTGCATAAATCTATACCCATTTTAAGTTAATAGCCCACTCCCCGTATTCCTGTCTTTTTCACTGTGGAGCATTTTGCTGAATTCAAAAATACAAATATATGTAAAAATATATAGATAAAAGCTATAGAGAGACAGTACCAAAGCTGAGAAATTAAGGACTAATAACACTGCTGCCACCCTTCAGGATGCCTTTAGCATCCAGAGATTGCAAATGAAGTTTAGTCAGGGGCTTACAGTTTAGACCAGAAGAACCATCTAAGAAAATAAGGTTTGCTACTTCCACTTACTCAACAGTATATAAATAAAATCTCAGACATACTTTTCCCCCTTCTTATCCACAGCTACTTGGGCCTCCACATAGCACATTACATTGTGAGGCACTGTACAATCTTTTTAGATATTGCTTGCTACCCAGAAATGACTACATGGGCAGAATCTTTCACAGAATATATGCAAGGAGCCTAATTTGTAGCATTTTTGGTCACAACTGTACACCTCATTTTCTTAATTTGTGATTTAACCAACAGAACTTTTTCCAAATTTTGTTATTAATATTCCACAGTACCATGAATTACCTCATAAAACAAGAAGTTAGGAGTTGCCTCCATGGCATAAACATTTGCCCTCAACTTACCTGCTACAATTATGTAAATGAAAACAGCTAGTGAAAATCAAATTAACAAGGACTGTCTGCAGCTTACTTTTGCATTTGAAATTGCCACCCACTTATTTGTTTGCTAACCTTGGCATCCAGTAGAAAAAAGAATTATGAAAGAGCCTGAAAATACTAGAAAATGGCAAAGAATGGCAACCTGCTGTTCATCTACCATGAGCAGGCTAATTTAGTCTGAAGTAGTGCGTGTTAAGAATATTATCCTGATAAATGATCCTTGTGCTTCAAGAAATGCTGGCCCCTGACTTTTGTTGTGCATAAGCCAACAACAGAACTTTTCAAGAGTAGAGCTGCATAATTAAAACTCTGACAAACAAGGGACAGTTCTGGTCTGAACTTTAAATGCAAAACCAGCAACTCTGGCTCAAGAGGAGATTAAGTTCCTATAAACTGGAAAATGCTGCAAGTGAGCAGAAGAATCCATACATGATAGTACTTTAAATGAAATAAAATATTCAAACCTCACTTTTGCTCTGCTCCTGGCAGACACCCATGAAACATTTTGGCAAAAGCCTCATTTCTTTTTAGTCCTGGTGTCAAAGGATGAAAACAATGCTCAGAGACACACCATTCACTAATGCACTGTAAAATCATTGTGGTAGATTCGCAAGGTTCTAATTATATCAGTATCATCATCATATCAGGCTGCAATTTACGCTTTTGTTTCCTTTGAAATATATAGGAAATCACAGGCCAGGTTTAATTTCATTACATGTATTGCTCAACTACATAGAATAATGATCTATACAAGATTGATTTGGTTTTTGTATAGTTAGAAAGCTCTTCATATATCCACAGACCCAGGATTCATGTGTCCATTGGATTTACAAAGAGAGAAGATGCTGTCTCTTGCCTTCTGTAAAGCAGAAAGTGAATTAAGACCTAAGGCAGCTCTGTTGTCAAATAAAAAAATTGATTCAATGGTGAATAGACTATCAGATTTCAAAATTCATAAGGTTATAGAATTTCTATTTCTATATCCACTTTCCTATCTTTAAAAGCAGAATCATAGTTGCAGAATCACCTTCAAAGATTGTGTGGGTAAGGTTAATGTTGGTGTAACAACAAACAACCTCTGGTAAAGCTAGAAACAAATTAGCAGGTGTCATTCAAGAGACTGGACAGTGTTCAGAAAGTTATTGAATCACATTTCAAACAAGGAGGAATTAAGAAGATTCTCAATAGCTCCATCATTAATTGAACACCGTAATGTGGGGAAGAAATAATCATTGTTTATTGGAAAAAAGTGCAGCATAAAGGAGAAATGTACCTCTGTGCACAGAATTAACATCCAAACATGAATAAAAAACATATAGTTTGAGTGGAGTTTGGTTTTCATTGGAAAACAAAGCCAAAACCCTCAGAAATAATACTACTAATAGTAAATAAAAAGTAAAATAAAATAGCTATACTAAAATTCTGGTGGTGAACCTTATGGTTAACTAAACGGGAACAGAAGTTTTATTCTTAAAAATCAATGAAATAAAATAAAAATAAAAAGAAAGTTGAATTCAGAAGGGACTGAAGCACTGTAATGGCTTCTTTTGTATGTCCTGGATACGAAAGACATCATAAGCCTTTTACCCTCCCTGTGGCATTAGAGGCAATGCTAATGTTAACGGATGTTGTAGATTATTCTACATCTCAAAAAAAGTTGCTGATTCAGTTCACCTGTTAATGAGGAGTGTTAGTTCTGTTCCCAATTCTTTTGAAAAGGAAAGAATTCACTTAGTGAATACCAATATAGTTGTTGAGAATACTCTTTATAGTAATATCAGAACTTCACTTATTTATGACCTGGAGTTTAAAACAATTTCATTATAAAATGTAATCCATCACCATTTATCTGCTTGGATTCAAAGAGTACAATACTAGAATTATTTGCAAGGCAAGATTGTGCAAAGTGAAAACAAAGAAGAGCTCAGTCCAAAAGTTTGAGGTGATACCAATTGTGTAAGAGACATAGAAAGATGCTTTGAATAGAGAATAATCACAAGCACAGCTCTAGATATGGGATTTGCTCTTAAGCCTTCAACATGATCTTCCTACATGCAGATGTAAAAAGTGATTCCTCCCACAGATCCTCTGAAGTCAATTAAAAATTGTGCTACCATGCTTCCACACAGATACCCCCTGAACACTGGGAAATAGCTATTTAAATTTCATGATCACTTTCTAAATATCGTTATTGAAAAGCAACTCCAAAGACAGAACAAATTCCTTCATAAGTACACCTATTTTAAAAGCCTTAAGCCAGCTCAGTCTAAAATAATTTTGTCTGCTCCTTATCAGATATTTTTGAACACAATTTATATTGTGCTCAAGCTTCTTCAACATCACCAAAATAACTTGCATGACTCAGCCGTATTTTTCCTGACTTGCACCAGTGCAATAAAGAGCAGGATAAGACACACCAGCTGGCTTTACTTTATTAATATTTCCGACTTGCAAAGCACCACAGGTAATGCTGAAAGAATTAAGCAGTACAGCTATGTTGGTCCCTAGCAGTGTTGTGGTGCTAGTTCAAATTAAGATTTTGGTGACCATTCATGAAGTACAAGAGAGCAGTAAGCGACAGCAACATTGTTTGTTATAAATCACTGCAAGTCACGAAAGACTACCAAGACACAGAAAACTCAAAAGGAAACAGAATAGTACTTCACTAGATGTCATCTTCAATTTTGTTTTCAGTGCAATTGTCTTGACAAAGGATTCATTAATAAAAGCCTGAGTGGCACTACTGGGTCTTATTTCTTCTTTTCTCTAAGAATTTACTGCATTTTAAAAAGAGAAAATCTCATAATAAAATATAAGATTAATGACTAAAACAAGTTAGAGAGCATTGAAAAATTCCAGGCTCATTATGTGGAAGTGTTTCTAATTGCTTCATATCATAAAGACACAGAAATTAGTACTATGATGTACATATTTTTAATAGACCTTTATATTAATATATAAATTAGACCTGACATCTAATTTTTCTACCAAAAACATCCTACTAGAGAGACATAGGTGCAAATTCTTTGATGTTTAGGGGGTTTGATGGTAAATACGGATACCACTCAACTATATGGCTTGTGTGGCTGTGAACAGTAATAGCACATTTTCTCTAAGGTGCAATTGGCAACCTTTGTGGAAGTCAACAGCAATAACTTGAAGTCAGAGATTAAGTTTTGCTTTAGAAAACTCCCAACAGGGAAAACGGAAGTTCTCCCCATTACATAGGTATAATCAGTATGTTTTGTAGTGCCTTTCATAATATCTAAACAATAACTGGACTATGTGAACTTAATTCTTTCAGCACTGTTTTACTCAGAAATTATTCAACGTTAATACTTATGGCAGGTCAAATGTACCTTCTACTTCAATACACATTGTAAGCGACCTTAATTGGCATGTACTTTAAAAGTATCTTGAGGTCTTTACATTTTGCCATAGAAGATTGTAAATACAATGATCACAGAGATCAAAAAAGTGTATTTGATGTATCATTAATAGTAGCCATAGTAGCAATAGTAGCCATAATATCATAAGTAATATCATAAGCAGTAGCCAAAAAATTTCCATGAATTGTAAGAGAAAAATGTGTTTAACTCTAAAATATATTACTGTAGTTTCAAAATGCCTGTCCATAAAGTGTAACTACTCTTTAAAAACCTAAGGTGATTTATTAGTATAAGCACAGACTCACCAAAATCAAATATTTTGCCAAGAGTTAGTTGAAGCAATAATAAATTTGTCAGACCACTGAAGGTAATAATATCTTTTCCTAAACTGAGAAGGAGTGAAGGGGACGAGGAAAACAAGAAGTACTCATTTTAAAAGTATTAAAAGTGTATTAGATTTTTTTCAAGAATTCTTGCATCAACTAGAATAGGTTAAATTGGTAAAGATACTGTAATACATATGTCCTTTCAGAATCATAAGAAAGGCAATAGGTGCCATTTTCCACAGATTTTAGCCAAAGGTTTTGTTAACTACAGTTCAGGTTACATGACTTTTCTATTATACCAAAGATTACTGAATTTTTCTTCTCACTTAATTCAATTGCATGGTGGTTTAAAAATAAATTTTTAAAACCCCAAAACACAAAAAATCTTCCACATCCTTTGCAGTAAATCTTATTACAAGTTCTTCAGAAGACAACTGTTAAACTGCAAGTAATTAAGGAACAAGAGTCTAACTTGATCCATAAAGGCTATAACAGATCAGCCTTAATACTGATTGATTTGCTTTTTAATCTTCTCCAACTCATCAACTTCTTTTCCATCTTAATAAGAGTTTCATTAGTTGTTCTTCTCATGAGGCCATTTAAACAGAAGAGCCAGTAGATACTTCAGGAGTCATAAGTACTTTCTACCTAGAAGATACTCTATATCTTCATAAATAAATAAAAAAAACTACCCTGTTTTCACCTTTATTAAAAACAACATACATCTTACTCCCTTATTTTGGAAAGATTTTCATAAATGTGTCTTCCATGAATGTGTACTTTGAGTTAGACATTTGCAAACTGGAACACTGCAAAGGGATAGAGATAGAAAAGGAAGATTGCAGGAGAAAAGGTTCACTGTTCACATAAAAAGAATCTCAGTGACTAAGGGAAAGAATAGGCAAAGAAAAGCTAAGTAAGTGGACAGATGAGGAAACAGCTAATAGGTTAAAGTTACCATGCTTGTCACAGGACTAAACTTTAGATTAAATCTGTTGTGCAATGCACGTGACATCAGGCAAAGCAGGGTTTAAGTAGGAGGAGATGAAATCTAGGGAGAGAAGAGTGGGCAGCACACCAGGTCTAAGAATGAACAGCAAGATTCAGGCAATGCTTACTTATGCAAAGGCCAGAAAAAAAAGGGGAGAAAAAAAAGAAAAGAAAAAAGTACAGCATTTTTGTCTGCAACTGAAATGGTTGTGAGAGTGGGGAATTCAAGATTAAGCTGAGTTTTATGCTGGAAGCACATCCATCTACTTTTTGTGTGCTTTTCTCCCAGCTAAACCCCAACAGGGCAGAAAGAAGCGGTTATTTTTGGACTTAGTCTGAAGGAACGAATCTTGAACTCCAGTCAGCTCGAAAATACACTGCACTGGTCTGCATGACACTTTGAACCTGAAGAATTCTTAGTTTTATTTAGATTTTGATCTGTCCCAATTTTGTTCAGTATTTCAAATAATTTGGGATTTCAGGTGTGTCAATCCTCTATTCTCTTACCTTCTAAACAAAATCTTTCATATACTTTCATATGTTCCATCTATTACCAGTGCTCTGATCCCACAGTGGATCCAAGCAAATAATGCCTTGGGTATGCACAGTTCTCTGCATAGGAAAATTAGTATGGCATAATAGGTAGGTGTAAGGATTAGACTGAGGATCACATTACAGGATTAGGGCAAATATACATGCGATGGATTTTGTAGGAAATGACCAGCCTTGCAGTAGATGCAGCCTCAATGTCCTATTTATAGTATAATCTACTCCCTAGTCAGGTTGAATTAATATCCTTATCCTTTTTGCATAGACCAGTTGGCATACTCTTGGTACAATTTTCAAGACTAATCTTTTATCTAGGATGGCGTTTGCTGTTACAGTGCAGTTTAAAGCTCAGTACAGAATTTGTGTCAGCACTTTTTGTCCCATGAAGAGCTGAAATTTAAACATTAAAATAGATAATGAAGCCATTGTCCCAAAAAAAAGCTCACAGTTTCTTCCAAGCTGATAATAACTGAACACTCTAAATCCATGGACACTTTAGAACTATTGTTTTGAGATTTCTCAGCCATAGAAAAGGTTTCCCAGGTATTCTTCTGAAGGACATTTATTTTCTAACAACTGGCATCTTGTTTTTCTGCTTGCACTAAAATCCTCTTCAGACTAAGGCTTAAACTAAATTAATTTGTTTCATACAAAGGGACAGAAACCTGTGATCACATTCATGTATTTGAGCTAGTGTCAAACAGAAGAGCTGAGTGTTATTCTATCTTTAGCAATTTAGTGGGATTAAATAATATGGAATCAAATTCAGGGTGAGTTGAAACATTTAGTTTGAAATTCAAGATTTGGACAGAATTAATTTTTCCACCTTTTAGTACCACTTTTCTAATTAAATTGGTTTACCAGGTTATCCATAAGAAAAAATAATCAAAAGCCTCACAAAAATAAGCATCACAACTTCACTCAAGTGAACTAAGAAATAGATCAACATTATGAACAAGCCTTTATCTCTCTCTCTCTATGTATATATATATCTCTATATAAATCTCCACTATCTGATCACCTGTCAGAAGATGAACACTAACAGTTAAGGCCTGGGTATTTTGAATCTCTATCACCCAATTTGTTTGAAGCTCAATATACACATATAAACATGCAGGTGCAGTTTTTGGTGTAATCTCATTGGTATTACCTTGCAGCTTTCCTAATTTAATATTACTAAAATATACTATCCAAATAAACTTCTACATTCCTGCAATCTTAACAGCTGGTTTTATCTTTAAAAATTTAGGTCGAGTATTTACAAGACAGGTTAAGAAACAGATATTATCTATGCTCCGTGAATGGCTGGAAAGCTAAATTTACAGCTGTAACATTCGAGAGTTTACTGCCCTGGTCAGAGAATAATCACTCACAGCAGTTTTAATCTGGTATTCGTTTAGCAGTTGAGATAAACAAAACACTTTGCTATTTTCTCCCTAATTGTCAAAACGTATAATTTTTGTTTATATTTTATGATCAACTATACGGAGAATGAACACTTGAACAACTTGTAAAGAACTGAAATGTGATCATAACTATTGCAGAAACTAGGGTTTAGGAGGTTTGTTTCAGTTGCAAGAAAAAAGGAATCACTATAACATAATAAGTGAATAGTCCATGAAAATGCCTGCTGAAAAATCCAAGGATTGTAGTGATATAACTGATAAAACAGACAATAACCAAGAAAAACAAGCATTTGGCAATCAACAGGCCATAGAGGGTCATTAGATAAGTAAAATGAGAGTCTTATTGCCTTATTCTATCATTTTCATTTAGTATTTTTCTTGTACAGACCTGAGAAAAACAGAATATAAACTCTAAATTGTCATCTAGTAACTGCCATCCTGCCTGTGGAATAAATTCTGTCCTCTTCGGCAAGACAGGAAAGGTTTATTAATTTAAATTATGGTTCTCAGATTTATTGTAATAACTTTTGACTAATCCTGTTGTTCTTCACAAACATTTAATTTCAAAACTCTGAATGTGTCTTCCAAATTCGGAATATTTGCATGTTTGAGTACACTTCCAGACTCTGGAATGAATATTCTATATTTGTCATGGGTGCTAAATATTGATGTCCTTCTCTTAAAAGTTCATCTCATTCAATTTCACATAGTAACATGCTTAGTCTAACACCTCTGATATTTGGGCCTCTTACCCTACCTAAAATAGCACAAAATGTAAGATTGCATTTGGACTTTCACATCCTTTAAACCAAAACAGAGACCACCATGACATTTCACATTAAGTATTACCACATTTTCTTACTCTGAGGAAGACATGAAATAGTTTTTGCAATTTACTTTTGTTTACCTTAGGAATATTTGTACCTTTACGAAAGCATTTTGTGACTAACAGGTGAGAATTACAAGAATTATAGTAGAGAATCTTCTCATATCACAACTTATTGACTAAAATAAAGGGTGAGGATCAGCTTCAGACTGTACAAACAATGTGTGTTAAAGTACCTGCTCTTTTCTAAACTTACTTTTCTAAAAAGGAACTTGGAATCAGTGCCATAGTACTGCAAGCACAAGCCTAATGTTCTCCAGAGCTGATCCAGCAAAACACTTAAAACATATACTAATATAGGACTGGTAATATGCTTAACATTAAGCTCTGATTTAGTGAAATACCTTTAGCACTGGCTGCAGTGTATTTTCTAAGATAAGCATACTCAAATATTAAACTCTCAACATGCATTTTTCCAGGACTGTTGTCAATGTTTGCCTCCAGCCACAGCATGACCTGGTTACGTATATGTTTTAAAGCTCCTGAATAACCAAAAAGCCAAAACCTGTGTTGGTGTAATTGTACTGATGGCACTGGAGATGTAACACAGCTTCCAGTCCTTGGCTTTAAACATTGTACAATATATGGATTTTGTAAGTTCCCACTGGATCTATTGCTGTCACTGCAGGTGTCGTGGACTCAGAATAGATGAACATTTAAAAAAACTCCTAAAACAATGAAATATAATATCCAGAATCAATTAGTCAATTCACTTGACTGCACTTGATCTGGCTTTAGAAACTGTGTTTTAGATGTACACAGAATTACTTTTTTTTAGCAAAGAAGAACTTATTTTTTAGCAGTTTTATTTAGATGTTAAGCCAGGAATCCATTCTCTTTCCTTAAAAACCTAAAGAAATTGTTTCAGGAACTGTTATGTAAGTTGAAATTGGCAAAAGATAAACACAATATTTCCAACTATGGCCTAAACATAAAATTGACACTAAAATTGGGTTTTTTTTCTCCCTTATATGCTTTGCACTTTGTCTCACAGCAACTCATTCCATATTTCCTTCATTATTATTCTCATTTTTTATACAGCCTACACATACTCAAATTCCCACATCCCATTTCTAGCTATATTTTCTCCTATTTTGTAATTATATTATGGATGGTAAATTAGTAAGAGCTAAATATCAACAGGAAGGTATTATTTTATTTGAGGAGTGCTGTTCCCATTCACTAAACACTAATGTTTATAACATTAGCAAGGCTTCATCGGCGATACAGAACATGTAATTCAGTGTTGTTTATTATTGAATGTGCAAGTGATATGTTTCACAAAGACATCAGTAATGAAGCAGACTGTAGAGACAGAAATACCCAAGGTGCATTGGCCCAAGACCTATTATGTTATTGTCACATTTTCTTTTCAGAAATATAAGTACTGAGATGAAAGTGTGTGCCACAAAAATTCTTTCATAAACCTGTCTCTCCACAGCCCACATTCAGGTGGTTATATAAGTACATGAATGATGTTAAGCAAATGAGTTATTGTAATGAAGTTAAATACACAATTCATATCAAACTAACGTTTAAACACCTTTTATGTCTTTGTACATTTTCATGGAACATTTAACAAAGCTTAAATCTTTTACCACTTATTAAAACAGAGCTTCTCTCTTATGCAAAATCTAAGTGATCAGCTTAAAGAGAAAAGATTAGACAATAAAAGAAATATTTTTTATGTTGAGCACCCATGTGATTTTGAATGTTACAAAAGCTGCTTATTTGCATCACAAGGGTCAGATACACAAAAACATTTAAGCACTGAGTATTCTTCCTTTTTAGTATGATGCAATTATCATATTAGAAAGAGAATGAGCAGCTGTTAGGTAAATCTGTCCTGGCTCAAATCCACGCAAATAAATACATACTTAAATAAAAGAGGTACCTCACCCAGTTCCTGTCACTGAGTTTCAAATTTTACCTACTCTGGGTAGTTCCCATTCAAACTTGAGTGGGCACTGGTATTTTAAAGGATACTCTTAGGGATACCTCAGTAATCTATACTTAAATTCGACTGAAAGTGCATTTCTGTACACAAAAACCTCAGAGGGAGACTGGGGGGAAGGAAAAGGAAGTTAAAGCCCTTTTGGAGGCTGCTAAAGCAGCCCTGAGGACCTTTGTTGAGTCTGAAAAGAGAATAGCTAATCCAAGTCAAAGGGATTCCTGGTGAAACATATTAAAACATCACGAAACCAACTTCAGGTACTGATCGATTTCCCTGTCATCCACTTCCCAAGACTTCTACCATTCTTAATTTCCTTCTAAATTACCACTTAGAACCATCAGTAACTCTTTTTCTTTCAAAACTTTATTTTAGATTTTTTTCCATTAAACACATCTGAATTATATTCTTTTCACTAGCTTCTACCTAAGCACATAATCTGACACTTTGTGATATTGAGTGAGATGACTTAAGGATAGTGTATCAATATCAGCAATTAATTTCCTTCCTTTTATTGCTTTGAACAGCCACTCAATCTAATTTTCAGGATTAATTATTTTCGCTTCCCACTGGTACTGCAGACAGAACACAATGAGCACCCGAGAAAGCTGAAACCAATCCAGCTTCTGAGAAAAACCTTTAATAATTTGATTTTGCTCATCTCTCCTGTTTTAAAAAGGTCTGCTTCTAGTCTTGCAAAACAAATTCCAAATTCAATTTCAACCAGGACTTTCTGTCTATGGTACTAGCAAGCTTCCAGTACATAGTATTCACACCAGAAGTCATAGACGTTCCTGTTTACTTTAAGCCAAAAAAAGTCTTCCCTTGGTAATATTGCATACAAGTACAAGTAGAAAAGAAACTCTCAGAGCTTTCTAGACTGAGTGACAACACATGCTAGCAAGCCTACAGTTCACTATAATGTTAAAGTAGGATGCCACCTACTGCTAAATAGCCTGAATTAAAAATATGAGAAACCAATTTCCTAATTACATAAAATAACCTGGAAGCACTCATGACTAATATTTTGTAATTCTGCTGCACAAGTCCAGTTCTCAAAAACGAGCTTCATAACCCGCTTATCATGCAAAACTGACTTTTACTGCTGGACGAGCAGAGTTCTTTACAGTTAATTGAAAGAACACATGCACTCAAAAGCTAAGTTTATACTTATGGAAAGTAGCATTACTTTGTGACATAAATTTAGTTTTTGCCTGTCAAGTTTGTTCTCCAGTTCACTGAAGTTAGCAGAGGAAGTCTTTGGATCAAAAGCTCTGGATCAAATACCTACAAACAGTGGGCAACTCGATGCTTGCTTTGGTACCTAAAAGTTTGTTACAGTTTGGGGGGGAAAAAAAAAAAGGGAAAATTATGTAAGAAATAAAGGTAACCTATCTACTCAGGCTAGGTAGTTTACTTTAAGCTTCAAATTTGTCTAGAAATGTATATAAACATTTTCAGTGTTCCTAACTCCAGAGTATTCTGTCTTTGCCTTCTCTCATATAATCTATGAAAAAAAATTCCATTACTACAACCACCAAATAAACAAACACACAGAAAAGTAACCTAAAGCAAACAAAACCAGCTTAAGAAGTTCCGACTTGGTGCTCCTAACTTCCCTGGAAGAGTTCCAGCCTCCTCACTTTTTCCAGTAGAATTTGTTTAGTAGCTGCTCAGTGAATCAAATCAGGAAATTCATCTAGATTCAGAGTAAACTTCCAAAACCGAGTTTGTTTTCCAGCCTATATATTTCCTCTGATCCAGGTTATACTGCAGCCTTGCCAAAATCTGTGTCACGACAATGTGTGGGGCATTTTGTTCCCTGGAACAAAATCTGGTGATGCAGGGATTTCCAAAGCCACATTTGCTGCCAGAGGCACTGCACAGTGCAGCTCCTTAAAGTTGTCCTCTGCTCACAAATTAAAATAAAACAGACATTCCAATCACATTTTAATTACATGTGACCTCTTCAACTCAGGAAAGAGCCACCACAATTATTGGACAAATGCTTTATATTTTTTTACACGAGAGGGAAGTGTTGAACAGAAAACAACAGGAGCACATTCACCCTCCCCTCCTTCCATTTGTGATTCTGTGTGCAGCTCCTCAGTACAACATTTGCATTTGCCAGAGATGAAGGTTTATAAAGGAAAAAAATACTGATTTAGAGGATGGTGAATGAAATTAAGGATTTTCCTAGGTTGTTCAGACTATTTTGAGGGTTCCCTGCACAAACACACCTTAAGGTCAGCAACAGGAAGATAATTTGCCACTACCCTCATCTGTAGCAGAATCAGACTTCCATATTTGAATTAAAAAACTCAAAGCGAACAAATAATGCAAGCTGAAAGACTGGCTTTAATCCACCTAAAAGTTCTATCACTCACTGCACAAACTAACTTATTAAGAGATACAACAGGATGGAGTTTCATTAAACGTCACAGTGCAAAAAACATAAACAGCTTGTTTTGGGTGATTAATCAACACCTTAAAAAAAAAAATGCAAAGCCTCTTTTGGGGGAAGAAAGGCATCAAATTACAGCCCAGCTGTAATACCAAGTACTTCCTAGCCATCCAACAGCTTGGTTCAGAGAATCCAAGCAACGTCTTACCTTCTACATTATATATAATCAGTTTATTAAGCATATGCCATAATCTCCCATCTATCATGTGTTTTAATTACCAGGCATTCACACAAATTTCAAAAGCACGCAACCAATTGTGTGAGGATCAAGCTGCTCTGCAATGTATAAGCACTCTACAACTCATAAATGCAACAACAAACACAGAGTCTTTCACTTTGAAATTACCAGCTCTCTAAGGAACCAAGATATCACCGTGATTAGTCTAGCATCTAATCATCTACCACCAAACCCCCAATCCCCAGGTCATTTAGAGAACTTTTTGTTTCAGGTGCATAATTGCAATAATTAAACTTCATATTTCTGGATCTGTACGGAATTACTTTAGCCTTCAGTGGTTTCCTTTAGAGATAAAGTGGGAACACTTGCATAATTCCATCTCTTACTCAAACCCAGCCTGCTCATTTTTGTGTGGGATGGGACTGTCCATACATGTTTCCTCAGAATCTACCCAAAAATGTGACTTCTGATGATATCATCAAGAAAATATCATTATAAGGACATGCATAACGGGCCCAGAAGGGACCTACAGGAAAACACTGTGTGAAGCTGTTCAGTGAAACAAGTTTACCACTCTGCTGTGTGAGAGCAAGAGCTGGCCCAAAAGGCACAATTCTGTGAATGTGAGAGTTCAAAAACTCAGCATAAGCGTCCTGTGCTTCTCCCAGTTTTATGGATAGTTGGGTGTATTGGGTTTGCATGGCCTGGTTTTTAGCAGGGGGACTATAGGGGTGGCTCCTGTGAGAAGCTGCCAGAAACTTCCACCATGTCCAGCAGAGCCAAGCCCTGGTGGCTACAAGGATGAGTGTGCTGCTGGCCAAGGCAGAGTCAATTAGAGATGGTGGACACACCTCTGTGATAACAGACTTGAGAAGAAATCAAAACAAAAGTTGTGGCATGGTTTAAATTGTGACTAGAGAAGAGTGGAATGACAACAACAACTCTGCAGACACCACAGTCAGTGGAGAAGGAGAAGGAGGTGCTCCAGGGGTAGGGGGTGAAGATGTTTTTAAGGGTTTATTTTGCTTCTCATCCTGCTCTGATTTTGTAAATCATAAATTCACTTCATTTCTCTAAGCTGAGCCTGCTCTTCCCGTGATGGTATTTGATGAGGGATCTCTCTCTCTCCATCCTTACCTCAACCCAAGAACCCTGTGTTAAATTTTGTCTCCTGTGTCTGGCAGCAGAGAGGAGTGAGCAAGTGACTTCCCTGGGTGCCTGCCATCCAGCCAGCATCACCACAACATTATGTTAACTCGAGGAGTGAACTTTTTGAGATTACTGGTGGAAAAAGTCAGAACATTGACTGTCAGATTGGAGACTGTGAGGAAGAAACTTAGTAAACTTAATCTCCTAATCCTAATTAATGAAATTAATAAGCAATTATGACAATGAACTGATGTATTTACTTCCAGTGGACATTGCAAAACCATTTACAGCAAAGCCTCTGGAATCTGATTTTCTGTGGGAAAAACCCAAAACCTTGATACTTTGCCTCATTACCTCAAAACCAATTTTGACCCCTAAAACCTATTGTTTCAAAAGTGAAAATTTTAGATTTATCTAATGTTAGATGTTTTGCTCTGCCAAAATTAGGAATTTTGAGCATTGAAATATTCCATAACAAAATTTTCTAAGGCTTAAAAGGAAATTTTCAACATTGTTGCTCTTCAGAGACAGAATATTTCAATAGTATTTGCACTTTGAAGCCTTCATTCATAACCTCTTTTGAGGGAAAACTCAGAGGGTTTTTTTTTGGGTGGCTATTTAATAATTGCTTCACTGTTTTATTTTCTTTCACATCCACCCACTTTACCCCTTATTTAGCGTGGCCTTTCACATGTCCTGCAAACAAAAAGGATGACCCCAAACAAGAAGTTAATATTTGGACTTAACTTTTAGAAACAGCATTCCAATGCTCTAAGAACTAACTTGACCCACTTCAGGCATAAGGTTAACTCTCTTTAAAGGTACAGCAGTTTTTGATTTTTAAATCAAAGGAACAGGTGTTTTAATTGGTTGTGTTATATCACTCTTTGTGCAAGCCATCTGATAGAGTGTAAGCCTTATTTATTACCCAAGAACCGATAAATTCTATTTCACTGTAAGTGCCAAACCAAGCCAGTAACAGAAACAAGCTGTTCAGCAGAGAACCAGCAAGCTTAACACATATTCAAGTGTCCCACTGGGGAATCTTGGGTTACAAATTACGCCTCCCAACTATTAAATTCCTATTCCACACACGTGAAAGCTTTTCCTAGATAAATGGCTGCAATACTTCTGGTTTAGGCACCGTTAATGGGGTCTGAGAAAACAAACAAACAAACAAACAAAAAACAACCACAGACGGATTCCTATTACACTTATTCCTACTACTCTTCTGTGGGTGTTCTTTCAGCACTCCCCCCCCCCCCCGCTCCTTCCCCAGTAGCACCAAGGGCTGATGCACCCAGGATTTCCCTTGGATTTTTCCCAGCGCTGTGACTGGCGTGGCACGGCCGCCCCCTAGCGTCCCCTTGCCCGCACTGCCTTCAACCTCCCACCAGCTGCTCAAGACATGAGAAATTGTATAACTTTATTAATTAATGAAGTCTGATAGCTCAGAACAAGTCTGATGTGTATCTATCTATCTGCGCACAGCAACTGCAGTCCAAGTGTTTAAGTGAAGCAGGATTGAGCGGGGCTTGCTTTTGGTCTTTACGGGATACTCAGTAAAATTGGTGATGCTTGTTTCTGAAAGCTGAGAATGAGAAAAGAAATGGACATAATCAGATCTTTTTTTGAGGTAGCTTAGAAACTCATAGAAAAATTAAGCAGCTTAAACTGCAAAAAACAACGTGTCAGAAAACTGTGTGTCCATCTGTGCAAGTATCAGAAACTAAAGCCCCAAACTCTCAGGAGCAAGCCTAATCTTAGGACCGGAGAACAATCACCAGCAGTCTACTCCAGGTTGCTGTAGCCAATACCACTCCATGAAGGACATGGATGATGGGATAAAAGGCACCATCAAGAAAGTTACAAGTGATACAAAACTGGCAGGAGTGAGTGATAAGCCAGAGAGTTGCGCTACAGTTCAGAGGGACCTTAATATACTGGATAAACGGTCTGATGGAAACAGCATAAAGTTTAACAAGGGGAAATGCCAAGCCCTACTTTTGGAGAGGAATAATCTCAAGCTCCACTACACACTGTATGGTGGGAGTGTGTGCACTAGTGTCAGTGAGCAACCACAGAGTACTGATGGACAACAACCTCACCATGAGTCAGCAATGTGCCTTCATAGCCTAGGAAAAGCACTGCCAGCAGCTTGGAGGATGTGATTCTTTCCTTCTGGTCAGCACTGGTGAGATAACACCTGTGATGCTGGATCCACATCTGGACTCCCAAATACAAGGATGCACTTACTGGAGCAAGCCCTGCAAAGGACTACAAATAGATAGAAAAATTGAATCCTAGATTGGCTTGGGCTGGAAAGGGTCCTTGAAGATCATCTGGTTCCAACCCCCTACCATGGGCACGTTCAGTTAGACCAGGTTGCTCAGAATCCCATTCAATCTGGCCTTGAACACCTCCAGGAATTGGGCATCCACAACTTTCCTCGGCAAACTGTTCCAGTGCCTCACCACTCTCACAGTCAAGCATCTTTTTCCTAATATCTAATCCAAACTTACTCTCTTTAAATTTGAACACTTTCCTCCTGCTCTGTCACTAGGAGAGGTGTTCCATCCCTCTAATCTACTTGGTGGCCCTCCTCTGGATGCAAACCTGTTTGGAGCATATAATGTGTGAGCAGAGGCAGAGAGAGATAACACTGTTCATTCTTGATAAAAGGCTTGGGAGGTGGGGAATGGAGGGGCAGGGAGAAGAAATCTCGTCAATGTGTATAGACACGTTGAAAGGGAATGAAGAGGGAGAGGGATTTTTCTCACCTACAAAATGAGTTTAGGAGTCCAGAGAGAAGGTGAAGGAGATCCTGACTGGGGGAAAGATGCATGAAGTGAGGGAAGATGCTGAAGATGGACAAATGGATGAAGACAATTGCCACAGGAATGGCTCCAGGACCTTGGCTGGTAGCTGCAAGCAGCTGCACACTACAAACTGACAAACCTTTCCTGGACTTGCAGCAAATTCCCTGATGAGAAGTGGAAGCTGAGACCTAGTGAACAGGGGGAGAGTGGGGAAGTGAGTGAGTGTCCAATATATTAAATAGGGTAAAAGCTTTAATCTCATGGGTTCTTAATCTCTTAGCATCCACTGCACTGGCTATAGAGTTCTGCCTGGATGAGGAGTGGCTCATAACTACAAATCTCAGCCAGTACCTCATGGCAAGCAAAATCTCCCTGAGACTTAGAGGTCTCTGCTACCTTATGGTCATCTTTGCAGTCTGATGACTTCACTAAATTGGCAAATGGAGCTCCAGCACCTCCACAGTACAGGAAAATGAACCTGAGAGCAATTCCTGGTGGAAACAGAGTATCTAAACCTTCGCCCTCAAAATAACACACAATTAACAGAGCTCCCTCTGCCAGCCTCCCACAGGCAGGCTGCAAGTCTGCCCTGAAGTTATTGTGCACAGTATGGGAGGTATCTGCCTTATTTCTCTGCCACTTCTTACTGCCTAATGAAGCCAAATACACTCCATTAACCTTAATTCACTGGTTCTACCTCCATTTCATCTTTACCCAAAACATCCTCTTGCATGGGGATTGCTCTTTTTTCTCTGAAACCCACTTTTTTTTCCTGTCTCACAATATTTCTTGTACTATGAAGGCACACTGGCACGTATTTTCTGCTCCACTAATGGTATTGGTCCTGAATGCTCAAATTCCAGCTTCTCCAGAATTTCCAAATTTTTCTTCTGCCTTTACTCACTTTTGTAAAATACTTTCCAAACTGACAACAAAACTGTTTGCTTGAAAGCTGACCTCTTTTAAGCATTATAACAAAGGCAGTTCCACAAGTAAAGCCCAGAAAACTGCAACTGGTGTTTGTGCAGCAGCTGGAAATAGCAGATTTAATTTATCACTTAGTATCTGACAACTTCAGAATGAAGCAAAAATATTATAGGAAAGCAGCAGGATCCCATTTATGTTATCTGCAATCTCCTTTTTGTTCTCTTTTTTGCTCCTCTTAATTACTTGTGCTTTGTTCCATATTAGACTATGTTTTCCTTGGAGCAAGAGTCTTACTTATCTAAGTACTTAAGAAACACTTGGACATTAAGATTAGAATTTTTATGTGTGCATAGACAAACAGCAGATGATAATGGAAACAAAAGGTAACAGGTTACTGATTTGTGGTGAACTCAAAATTGTGGCCCATGTTTTCAATTTAGATTAATGAGTATCATAAATAATTATATAACCATCATAATTAGTGTGGGTTTTTTTTTTTTTTTTTGCAGACTGGTAGATTTAATTTTTTTTTTTTTTTTTCTTTTTAATTCCTGAGTCTTACTTCTTCACTCATTGGGGACTTTTGTCTCCTGTGAAACAAATTATTATTCTTTCAATGTAGACACTGTTCTGGGAAAAAGCTATGATGTGTACATGCAAATCCTACCAACTAAGGAAAGGTACAGCAAAGAGTGTTTGCATTTTTGGGGCACAAAGTAGCCCTTGTAAACTCAGCCCTCCTAGTGGTGTGGTTTCTATGGCTACTTCAGGATTGATTTTAAGCACGTGTCCACCTTTATCCTTGAGCTCATACTTAACTCACACAAGTTATTTGGTCACAAGCCCAGACTGTGGTGAGGAGCAAATCCTGTTTCCATGGCACCCATTAGCACAGGTCCAAGCAGGCATTTGTCCATAGTGAAGAGCAGTGCACAGGAGCAGTGGTACTTTCTCAGTCCACATCTCTCATGCCATGTCCAGAAGTGTCCACACATGTTTGAGGTAAGGGAAACAAGCCCAGAAGCAGCACAGGGCTGAGGTAGAGACAAACTTGCTCTGCCTTCTCAACAGAAGCATGTGCCATCAGGCCCTTCCAAAATGTCACTCCACAACACACATACTGCCAAGACCTGGCCACCTGTGGGTGCAGGTCCCTGAGAAAACCATACTTCTGCCATTCTTGTGTCTGCACTTTGGCAAATAGTCATAATGGTCTACCAAAATGGAGTTGCTCAACATTGCTCTGTTGCTCAAAAGCAGAGGAATTACCAAAGACAGATTTCTGGAATGTGTAAAATATAAAACCATGAGGGAGTGAAGTACTAAAAATACATTTAAATTGAAGAAAAGTTTATTAAATATATCCAAAAGAAGTGCTTACCCTGACTGTAGGGGTTTGTTAGGCCCAATAGGAGTTACTGGGGATAGAAGCAAGGAGAAAAACCACACTTGTGCTGGAGCACACTGACAACTACAAAATCAGTCTTTGTAGGTCTAAAGAACAAACAGAAATCTCTGCTGTTGTTTATTTCTGTTAAAGGTTTATTAGCCTTCAACCTTCCCTTTGCTGCTAAAGACATGCAGGACAGCTTTGGCACACCTAAAACACCATATATATGTGTGAAAAAAAAATCTACGCACATTTTTCATTCTAGGGAGATAAAAAAATACCGTTAGTGGCATGAGCCTGATAGGAATCATATTGTTTATGACTGGAAGGTGTTCAGAAACAGGTGCAGTGTGAAAATAAAAATCTTGTTTCCTCATTTCACGTCTAAGATAAAAAGGTAAGCTTCACTGTTATTTTGAAAATATTGGATGTTTTTAAACTTTAGCAGCCATGGAAAGTGTTAGGTTTTTTTTTCCCTCCATCCTGACTCTTCCAAACTTAGAGCTTGATTGAAATGAGAGAAATCCAAAGCAAAACTTGCTACCTCTTTGAATGACACGTTGTAAAGCTACAGGGAGAAATTAATCTCTATAAGTACTCCAGTAAAATATTGATCTTCCTAAATGCTGATCTTTCTGTATGTCAGTGGTAGTTTTCTCAGTGGTTGTTTTCATCCCAATCCACCCTTACCACACAGCATACATGTACCTAAATATTTAGTTCCTACTTTGACGACATCTAAATAGGTGTTTTCAAAAGAAATCTTACTGCATTATTAGACAGAAATGTTAGTTTCCAGGATAAGAATAACAAATGTTCATCCTGTAGTAAGAGTCCCTGCAAGGGTTGTGACTGATTTAGAGTTAAGCCATGCCAATGGGTTGTATTGCCTTCTTCTCCCCAACAACTTTCTGAAGGAATTTGGAAGAACTGTCTTGACAGCAAGGAATTTTTTTGTCGCAAAGCAGAAGTAAAAGCACCAGAGGAGTCAATATAAATTGTACCAACAGCAATTAGTTTACCGTCGAAATTCAATAGTTGCAGCAAAATATTTCGATCTAACTCCTAGCGGCACACACAGAGAAAGACATCCTTACTCTTCATTATAGCAGTCACATCAAGCATTTATCACTGTAGCCTGGTAAACTGGCAAAAGTTATCCTCACCTTTATTTGCCTTCATGATGTTAAGATATTTAAAGCTGCTGTCTGCCTGCCTGCCTCCATAATGACCCCTGAACACTCCCAGACAGATCTGCAGCTGGTGGAAGCCAATCCAGCTGCACCAAGGCAAATGAAACCATTACAGCCAGGGGAGTCACACTGGCAAATTCTGCTGAGAAGCCATCTCCATTGTCACACTGTGACCACAAGCAAGAAACATGTGCAAACACATTCTCAGTCCTGTCTTGGAATCAAAAGAGTTCAGTTCCCAAAGGTCTATCACATAAAGGAAGTGGTAGCTTTGCCTGAAATGAAGTTTTCCAAAAATCAGATTTTTGCTACTTCATACCTTCTCAATTTTTAGTTTTACTTCATTCTTAAGATCTTTCTAAAGATCTAACATAACCACAATATGTAGAGTGAAGAAGCACAAAATATTGTAAACACAAAGAAAAGATCATTAACAAGCTCAATTTCTGAGCAAAATTCCATCTAGAAGCACATTGAGCTTTTAAGTAATATTTAGTATTACTTAACACATTTTTAAACATCTCAACACAAACTAAAAATGCAGTCTGAATGTTTTCTGTAGAAAAGAGACTTGCTACTGCATGACAGTCAATTTAAGTGTCTGTCTGTAGGTTTTTTTCTTTCATTAAGTGGCAATTCAGCTCTTCATCTTTTCCGATTTTCTTTACTCACTTTCAGGCAATTACTGCTGGGGGCTCTGATGTTAATGAGTTATACACAGCATATTTAGAAATGAAATATGCTTTTAGAGTATGAAGTTAAGTTAATGGAAGCATCAACCTGAATAGATGCAAAAGCCAGACATCTTTGATATCAGTGCTTGATTGATTTTATAAGTCAGGTGTTCATATGAATAAGTAACCCTTACTTAGCTCAAGGAGCATTTTGACAAGAAATTTGCACTGATGAGCTATAAAGGCAGCCTTTTTATAAGACTCTGCTTTGCGTTGTCCCTCATATTTTTGATCTTGTTTGCTTTCTCTCTTTAGTAATCTAAATCCTTATCAACATTGCAGATCTCTATATTATCATAAAAGCTGTCATACAGCTACTTAGAAAATCTCTACAAATTAAGAAACATGAAACTACTGATGTGAAAAGCATGGCCCTACATCTGCAAATATTATACTTTTTGTATGGAGGATCTTTAATTGTTACAGTGGAATACCACTTATAAGTGTTGACCAAGCTTTTTCCATGGAGTTCAAAAGAGTTGACATTTAAAGTAATCTAATTTTTAAGTACTCTTCCATCCATTGTTTATTCATGTTGACTACAAACTTTAGAAAATCATATTTCAATAATAAAATTAAAGAGATTTTAAGTACCATAATACTTAAGAGCATAGAAACTTCATCTATCTTACTAAACACAGAAATTGTCAGACTTTAACCACATAAAAACTCAGTTAACCAGATTTTGCAACTTAGTCCCTTGTTTCTGACCTTCATTTTCTTTTACTTAAACTAAATCCCTCATCTGAAATTGAATTAGTATATTAGACTAATGATACAGAATTGACCTACCAGGAATTGTTACTTTGCTCCTAATGAATATCTATCCATGCATCAGAGGAAAGACACACCTAGATCTGCTTCAAATGTACAGCCACAGACATCAAATGCAAACAGGGAAACTCCCAAAATTACATATTATTATTAAATCCATTCTTCTATTGCAAGCAGGAGGAAATCTAGTCTTCACTGAAAACACCTAGCAAGTTCTCCTTCTCTCCAGCACCCCACCACCTCTCCACCTAAGGTCCTTTAGAAAAAGGAATATTATACAAATATGTGACCATATCTATGTTCCAGAATTATTAGCCATAATTAGAAAAGCTGTGGAAAAAGAAAATAAACAAACAAGATACATTCATTTGTTAATCACAAAATTATATAAATAACAGAAGGACTTACCCATGGAAGTTGTAGACTTTCTACACCTTAATAACTTTAACGAAACCACAACAAGAAAGCAAACAAACAATATAGAACAGCAAAGACCAGAATAGTCATCTAGACCATTGGCCACCTTGGGATAAAGGCTCATTAATTCAATTTATATCCTTTTACAGAAACGTTTTAACTTGTTGAAGGATACACTGTGTTTCCAGGTGATCAATGGCACTGTTTCACTAGGGGCATGCTCAGCCAGAATCACCTGAGAAAATGATGAGACCTGTGCTAATTTCCAGGTGGCTCACATTAATAGAATCCTTCTGGTTTGCAAATCTGTTAATTTATCACAATGTGCATTACAAAGACAATTTTCTATGCAGCCATCAGGTGTCACTGTGTGTAATCAAACACTAAAATTGAAAATTAAATCTCTCTGCCTCCAAGGTTTCAGCTTATAATTGCTCTTTAAACAAAAATAAAATAAATAAATAAGGAATTTCCCCAAGCCTAGCTCTTGTGAAGGGCAAATACAGGTTTTTATATAACAGCATGAGCACTTGAATTCTGCCTGACCTCTGGCAGTGGTGGGTTATACAGCCAAGACTAGCTCATTGCCAGAGGCAGCAAAGGGGGGCTGAATTTCTAGATTATGGCTTTCCCTTTATTTATTCCAATTTAGTTTATGTGATATAGTAAATCAAGTGTCAGAGCATGACAAAGTAGAGTAGAAACACCAGAGCCACATCATGAAGTCCAAAACTAGAATATGCTTTTCGTATTCCTATTTGTCCAAAACACTGTGGCAGTATGTGTTCCAGACAGATGTTATCCCTAATCTAGGTGTCACCAACCTACACTGCTCCATTGTTATGCTAATGTGATTTTTTCTGTTCTCTCACAACCGATATTAACATTGATTTATGTACTCTGGACAATTTAACCCTAACTTTGGTTAAGTGCATACTGTGGATTAACCCTGCACCTCACAGACCCAAATCTGTTACCACACAACTACAGCTGTAAAGCATGTATAGATCCTGGGTAAGGAAAAGTGAAAAACAGTATTTGATCTAATTCAATGGCAGAGCATCCAAGAATTGCAGATAAACACCTAGGATTTCTGCAGCTGTGCCATAAAGACCAGAAAATGGCTTCAAGAACTCATGCTATTTCAACTGCATCTCATGAAACAAAGAGGTTTGTGTGCAAGACGCAAATTGAAAATACTCTGAATATTACTTTGGTAATAATCCTATCCAGTTATTAAGTTATAATGCTCAGTTCCAAGGTGTTCTATTTTCTGGTTTTACATCAACCAATAAATCCTACCCAAATATTTCAGATGAGCAGTGTTCACATGTTGGTTCTGGTATGGAAATCATCACACTCAGCAGTCCAGTTGTTATGCATTTTCAAGAGTTCTGGACCAAAAAAGCACAGTTAGTGCCAGACCCTATCAACTCTGCGCTTGTCAACAGCCCCATTGCACCTCTGTCCTTCTGCAACATCAGATGATTAATAATTTGGAAGACTTTTCTTGGCAGAAAAGAAGGACAAAGGGCAAATTTTCAGAGTACAGGCACAGGGAAGTCTGAATTCATACAAATCCTCTGATGAGGAAAGTCTATGCAGAATCTGTTATGCAACCCCAACATGGGGGAACAAAAGGGCAGCTGAGCGTTACAGAGAGGGATTGTTCTCCATCTGCACTGCCTAGCAGCAGCAGCACCTGATGTAGTCTCTAGAGCAGCAACGTTGCCACAATTCACCACTGCAAACCAGGGTGAGATGCTGGCACATCTGAATCTAGTGGAGCTCTGACTTCAGCAAGACCAGAATTCAGCCCAAGTTCTCGTTGCCTCGAGAGACGTGAAAGTATGCTCACAGATATGAAGTACAGACATTTATACCGACATTTATACTACCACAAGCTGTAGTTTGCATTTTTATTTTGAAGGCAGAGTCTTATGGAAACCTATTGGATGCTCATGCATTATTAATTTTCTTCAGCTATAAAAATATAAAATGGAGCATACAATAACATGTTGTTTATTGCTTATGCCGGTATGAGGCTCAGAAACTCGGATCTCCTGCCAGACACTTACAAGCAGAACTGTTCCACTTCATGCTGATGACACTGCTCAATCAAACAGCACTAATCAAATTGCCCAGGGCCTTCCAAACAAACTGGTAAACTGCATTATCAAAAAATTGTTCAATAATACTGCACATCTTAGTCTTATATTGAAAGTGTGGATTGGAAAGCCTCCAAGTATGTTACAAAAATATAATAGGTTCTGCAGATTTGCTTCTGAAATTCCAGCCATTTTACATCACTGTCCTTAAATGAATGGCAGCTGATAGCTATCACAATATTTAGAGGTTTATAAAGAAAAATGTTCCACTTTAAAGGTAGCAATGTGTTTGCATCAAATTTTAACATGCTTAATGACAAAGATTCCTATTTATCTGAAAAAGTTGCTAGTACCGGTCTGCTGGTTACTCTAAACATTTCACAGTAATTAAAAACATTACTTCATTCCAAAGAACAAATGCATTCTGGTTTTCTCAGGTCTGTACCACAGAAACACTAGATTTTGTACTATCAGAAGGCCACCTTTTTACCATTAATTTCTCCGCTTGTTTAATTTTCTTTCAAGCAAGCATTTCAGTCAACACCACTGAGTTAGTAAAGTTGCCCTTATGTACCTGTTTTTTCAGTGACGAAAAAAGACAGGGAGCTTCTCTTAGTTAGTTGAGCATCTTCCTCTTGATAGTTGTCAATCTGTCTTTTTCTCACAGCTTTAGCAATGTTTTCAAGAAGATGAAGAAGGAGCAGCTGGTGGGACCATGTCATCAGAGGCAGGCAGCTTTCAGACTGGAGGAAGGCTCTGGAAGCATCACAAGTTTTATGTTCTCCAGGAAACTGGGAGAGGTTCAATATCGTACACATTGTCTTCTCAAGGATCGCTGATCCCCTTGGATAACAGGAGAAGGTTAAGAGCCTTTCTGTATTACAGATTTCCCACTTGGAGTGAGCGGCAAGGTTTTGTGTGCATGTTATTCCTCTTCCCTGCAATCTGTGAATCCAGTTGCTAGCAGATCCTCTGAGGTATACAGCTGGCCAAGTCTACATTGGCAAATTGTATCATACATTAGAAACAGATCTGTGAAACAAAATTGTAGATGCTGAACATCTGACATGAACACTCTTGGTGAGTCTTGCAATGTGCATTTGGGAACACAGCTTCCGCTTCAGTTTCATCTCCAAGTTTGAACCATTTCAAAAGGCAGACATCATGGTAATGGGGATTACTGGATGATTCATTGCAAAAGCATGCTCCTGATCTCAAGGAAAGTGCCTTTCAAAGCTTCTTCATGCTTTAACCTCCCAAATTCTATAAGCTCTTAAGAGCCAAACTGAAAGAAAGTCTCAAAAACTGAAAGAAATATATTTTTTCAGATTCGCCACTGTCAGAAGACTTCCCAGGCTTGAATCTATTTGTCCCTATCTAACACTTGGTTCAGGGTTTTTTTTGAGTGTGGTCAGTAAAGCAAATCAACATAGCAATATTTAGATGGTAGAGGTTGTTTACATGATGTAAAATACTGGCAGGTACATCTGTAGTTTTTACCATTTTATTTTCACCTCTTTTTCTAGATATATTGGAAGAGTACAATACAAGAAGCAGCAACAGAGAGGTCTAGATAGGTCCTGGAACAGCGTGAGCATGTGTTGAGTATGGTTTTGCAGGTAGTTTTGCCAATGTACCTTGGTGCCTCTTTGCAGAGCTTCAGTTCTTCTGGGGTTGGACATCTCCGTGCAGAGGCTGCCATCAAAGCTATTGTGGTATCACAGTGAGGGTACATGAGAAGGGCTGGGAATCATGTCCTGGTAGCAGATAATGATATACAGAACATTGCTTTTAACACTTGAAAATTAGACCTTAATTCATTTATTTATTTATTTAGACTTGCAGGAAATATTTGTAATTATTAAAGACAATGTCATAGATAGCAGAACAATAAACCACTGATAGCTATTTGCCTTCTGAGCCATGGGCACCTGGGCTAAGCTCTGACTTGGGAGCTCCACTGACATATCTCTAGTACCTTAGACATTTTTAATGAAGCACATGTAATTATTATCTTTGTTATGCTTGCAGATAGATTTTTTAAAATTATCTATGCCTTTAAGAGAGTCTTTTACCTAAAAATAAGAACAACAAGCTGAATAAGTAGGAGGTTAAATAGAAAACTTGGCACTTCCTTCCATACCAATGTATCAGCAGTTCAGCAGAATCATTGGGAAATGGAGAAGAAAAAAATTAATTAATTGCAGTATATTTTAAAACACATCTCATGTAGAATTAATTTCCCAGGTGACATCTAGATTTCTTTTGAGTATTCTGAAAACGTCGCATGTTTTCTATTTACAGGCTGGTATGACCAGACTGCCACAGAATGCGATGAGGTTCCACTAGTTTTAAGTGTCCAACAAGAAGATTCTATCATTAGACGTGAAATACAAAACCAAATAATACAATGTGCTTTCCCATCATGACAAATAATTCCTTCTTTCAAGGAAATTTGGCCAAAAGATTTTGAAAATGGAACTGTTTCCTCTTCTCATTCAACAGACACAGACATAAGTAAAGGCTAAGTAAGAATGCTCCGCAGTACTATTCCATGAAGATGCTCTGCTTCCCACACACGTATATTGCCTTAGAGACTAGATGCAAAGATCTGCCACTGCACTTACACATTTCTCTGGACCAACTCAATCCATCAATAGGCACAGAATTACAACATTGTTCCAAAGGTAAGTGTACATGGTGAAATTATTGTCATTTTCATTATGGTGATTTTCTCATTCCTCAGTCTTGCTTTATGAGAAATCTTATACCTTTTCTTCAGCAACTGTACCACTCTAGGAAGTGATTTAGCTGACGTTGAAAAAGCCATATAATCAGAAAAAAATGCAGCAAGGAAACCTAAGACACTCACAAATTTGTTTGCTACCAGTAAATGCTGGTTTTTAAATATTTATATACAGATACATACATATATCAGGACATACTTGTAAACAGCTAAGAAGCAGAAGAAAAGTTGAATTTGCAAGTGATATAATTGTAGGTATATGATTAATCATCCTGTTTAATAGCATAAATAACAATATGTAGCAGACATTATTTCAGAACAGTCAAACAAAAATAATCCAAAAAAGCCCCCTGTATTTATAGGGACAATTCTTTTACCACAATATCACAGGAAAAGGTTGTAATTAATGCAAAAATAAAGCAGACAATCTATTAACATAATCTGAATAAAATCCTTTCACTGTTAAATGCAGACACTAAGTGCTAGTATAATACTTTATTAATTAACAAAGTATTTATCCACTGGGAAATGAGGATAAAAGACCGTACACTTTGTCAGACTGCAGAAAAATGTGTTAGCTCTTCATAAGAAATGCATAAAACTCAAACAAAAGAATGATTATCTCTTTAAACCAATTACATTTAATCTCAGAAGAAAGAATGAATAAATCTGCTCCTTCATGTTACTGTGACACAACACCAAAATTATGGAGATCAGAGTCCTTATAAATTTCAAGGCTAGTATCCAGTTATTCTCTTGAACTTTTAAAAGTATGAGTATAGCACATGGAATTTTAAGTTCCAAGCTTTTTTATGAGGAGGAATAGTTTTATAAATTAAATACTTTATATGGAGCTTGTTTTTAGGTAAATGAAAGATATGGTGCTTTATAAATGGACAGCCTTTGTCACACAGCATAGCCATTCTGGCCAGAGATCATTATACAGTATATCCTTACACTTGTCAGGTACTCTGGAATCCTTGCTTTTCCTTCACTTAAATTTTGTAAATGTTATGCTTTTAGATAATCATACTTTAACTAATTGCAAACAATTTCATACCCATTTCCTGTTAAAAACAAACAAACAAACACAAAACCCACAACAAAAAAATCAGGCCACCCAAACTAAAAAGCACTTAGAGATCAAAACAAGCACAAGGGAATAACCTAATCAGAAGAGAAAATATTTTGCATGAAGCAAGGGAAATTAGAATAGTAAGGACAGAAAAATATTGCTCAGTGGAAGACAATGCTCATTGAAACCCGGTAAGCATATGGACTAAACTAGTCTAAAATTACTACTAAATGATTAACAAATTTCTAACTTGACTACTTACCAATGCAACTGGTTTTCAGAAATTAAATATTTTGAGTCCCGTAAGACATAACTCAATCGTTGTATTTTCTGCTATTGGTTCTGAACCTGATCATTAAAATGCTTCCTAGTGGCTTTAAATATAAATTTCCATTCTTTAATCCACTTAAGAACTTTGGAGACTTGGAAATACAGAATTCTCTGAAAAGCTGAGTCACATCCTATACACCTTTGTCCAAGGTCCTGTATTATCCCAGAAATAAGGAATGGAGAAGACCAAAATCTATTCCTATGCAGATCGCCACTGCATCATTTCAATCTTCCTGAAGCCTTTTATTCACACTATGTTATCTTGCATTTATACATATCACATTCTTTTAGTAAGAAATACAAGTCAATTACCACTAGATTATCCTTTGAAAAACCTTTATAAAAAAGGAGATTGCAAAACTAATAAAAAATACTCTGTTCTATTGTAAAAATTGGCAAATGGTTATTTGAAGAGCATATTAATCTTTTCTGTTAGGAATTCTCGTTATGATCCTCTGCCCTTCCAGACTTTATGTGAGCTTGTGTCTCACATAGACTGCATCTCCTTTATTGAAATGAATCACAGGATTCTATTGTAAAATGCAAAGTCTGCCCACAGCATACATACTTCAGAGTGTGAGTTCATCATCAGTTTATGAACTTTGAAGTGTTTAAAAAGTCTTGATGTGGAGACCGTTTCATCCTGAGTGTGTACTGTGGGAAAATCTTATTCTTCCCCTCAAGGCAGCTCTTGCTACCTGGTGCAGTGCTCTGAATACCTCTTACAGTAGCAAGATACAAAGCATTCATAATCAATAAGAGAGAACTAATTTATTTACTATTCATGGGTATGTATTGGCTTCAGATTATTATCATTTCCTCTTTATTGGATAAAATTCTAGAAACAAAAGGACAAAAATAAAACACATTCAGAGAGGAAAGATAAAACTTTTATTGCAATGAGTAAATGTTGTTTTTTTACATTAACATTCCAGTAAACTAATCAAAGCTTATTTTACATGGGCTTTTTGTAAAGCTAACATATAAAACAGTGTATAACTCAAGCAACCTCAAGTTTCTAAACCTGAATAAATTTCTATGAAATTCAAGATTGTCTGAATTTTTCTCTCACTTGTATTCATGAAGAATGCATGTATTTCAAATGACTGATCTAGTGATAACTTGATTTTTTCTGGCTATTGTTCATCTCTTATTATTATTATTGCTCCATTTCACAGAATAAGAAATAGAAACTTTTGCAAAGTTGCAGAATGTCTTACTCAGAACTAGAATTAAAAGTCAGAAGTTCCTAACTGGTCTCTGCACTTCCCATACAAATCGGCCTGTAGTAGCATCAATAAATTAAAAAAATATATTCTTGGAGGCTCAGATCCTTATGGAATGACTTTCTTTACCTGAAACCTCAATACAAAATGAACAGTTCTGTCTATCAATACTGGTTTTGTGGGGCACAGTCACAGGCATGTGCTACTGTCTTTCTCCTAATGTCTTTGCATTTTCAATATTCTTCTGATAACTCTTGTTACATATTTAATGTTGTTACAGGTGCAAAATATAATTTCAATCTTGAATGCTGTTGCACATGTGCCTCAAAAACACTGAAGGCCAAAACTCTATGCTGCTAACACAGATTGTGGGTCAACAACATTTTTCTTTGCTTGCTAATGCTTTATTGTCTCTTAGTATACGTTGAAATAATAATGGTAATTTATGCAGATATTTTGTATGCATAGGAAATAATGAGAAACACCTGCAGAAATTTCCCTCCTTCTCTGAGTTCAGTAACTAATTATATTTTTAAATAATGGCTACCATTGAACACAATTATCCAAATCACTTTAAGTAATGGAATCTTTTAAAGGTGTTTTTGAAAATTTTCACACAGTTTTTAAACAGTCTTTTTATATATCAGATAGGAGACAAAGAACATGGTAAGCAGCTTAGTAACCCAAAAATGTTTTGGCAGCTATAAATCACACTGTGATTTTTCTTCTGCAGCTAATACTTTGCTGATTTAAAGAAAGGCTAGGATTTCCCCAATACTTTCCCATCCTGATTAACATTCATGGGTGCTACAAAGAAAAAACTACAAGGAAAAGTAAAATATTGAGCCACCCCAGTTAAAGTCACTGACTCAGCAAATCTCGCCTTTTCAAAGTTGAGATTTGAAAGCATAAGCGGGGATGGAAAATGGCAATCTTATGAATAAGGAATGAGAGTCTAATTTAAGGAAAAAAGTAGACCCAAGGTCTCTGAAGACTGAAGTAACATCCACTCATTTGAGAGATACTCAGGTCTTCATGTCTTGCACGTTGAGTATTCCTTCCAAACTTCTAACTAAATAGGACAGAAGTGTTGTTTTTCTGCTATACTTTCCTTTGCAAGTAAAAAAGTGAAAAAGTGTCAAAATCACATGACAACTACATCAATCTGTTTAGCACACATAGATTTTATTCTTTATATCTGCTTGTAAAGGAGGGACATGGATCAGTTTTATTTCAGCATCTC
Source organism: Origma solitaria (assembly GCA_013397895.1). Classification (NCBI taxonomy): domain Eukaryota; kingdom Metazoa; phylum Chordata; class Aves; order Passeriformes; family Acanthizidae; genus Origma; species Origma solitaria. The sequence goes on along the minus strand of VZRL01002494.1, from coordinate 985,823 downwards.
TTTCTCCTGTTTCTACTTCCAAGTTTTTCTGAATGATAGAACAAAGTACAAAACTGTTTTAAATACATATGAAAATAAAACATATACATACCCCAAAGCAATAAGTGACAGCAAAAGATTACCTGAAATCTCTATAGCATTTTCTGCCTTATATTCAGACATTTAACTAGAAGTTTTCCGCATTTCCCTGCAGCTGGATAAGCATGTAACTGTAATTGTTGTACTATTACACCAGACCCACCACCGGGCATCTCAGTAGTGAGTTAATACCAATTTTTGAAACCCCGAAGATGACAGACCAATATTAACTCAAAGTCAGGATGCTCAGCTATGGAAAAATAAACACAGATGAAGGCTGAGGTGGTCCAAACAGGCTGGGGAGAGCCCTGTGTAGTCAAAACAGCAGATTCACTCTTTCTGTGGGGTAGAGGAGATAACTATGGAAAAGTCCACCCTACAGCCACCATGTCACACATCCTAATCTAATCCACTGTAGACACGCTGTAGCTCTGCTTTCTTTCTTTCTCTCTTTCTTTTGCTCCTGGTGGGGATCTGAGCCCTGGGTCTGCTTTGCTTCAAGGCTTAGTAGCCAGTCCCTGACTGTACAGAGCACACTTGGCTGCTGTAGACTTGTGACTGCAGAATTGATGGATTTATGTTTTGTGCTGTAAATTCAGTTTACCCTTCAGCGCACATGAGAAATCTCGCCCAACAAAATATCCAAATCCCTGGTGTCTACCATATAAAAGTTGAGGAAAACACAACAAGCAGCCTTCATTTGAAACATATCAGACAAGTGCTGAATTTTAGAATTCATTGGGGTCACTCTAGCTTGGCCACTTGGGCAAGATCATGCCTACACAAGGCATGGCTGCATCAGATTTGCAACTCATCTTTTTCATCTTCTGTTGCTAGTGGAAACAGATATCTTCTGTTGCTCCTGGAAGTGGACAGGGATGACAAAAATTACCATTACAGCCTCAAAGAAGCCTATTTATCTCTAGTATTACAGATGCATAGCACAGTGAAATGGGGCAATTAGAGTTAAAAAGGAGGGAAATTAGGATTCAGTTATATGTATGATACTTCTGTGTGAAATGAGCTGTTATTCTAACTCATTTCCCTGCAGCTAGGCATCCACATCATATAAATGTAGAGACTGATACTTGGAGCTCACCTTCTGAAAAGAAGTCAAGAATAAATTTCTAATTTTGAGTTAATCAGAACAAGGATAAAGCAGTTTGGAAAAGCATTGACACACCTTCTCACATGCTTTATAGACAAACAGTAGAAATTATTCCTCAAGCCTTTGTATCAGTATCTTTTGCCTGAACACAGCCCTATGATGTGACTTTCAGAATCATGTCTTTTGCACTATTATTTTCCAATTTTGTACATGAAATATATTTTTAAAAACATTACATAGATTCAGTAATGACATTATATTACAAATGTCAAAAGCATTGGAGTGACAGATTTTAAAATTATGTCCATTACTTCAATTTTGAAATTTGCCTTAAAATAATCACACCTTTTTTTTGCCTGCAAATTTCTTACATTTTGGAAAATTAACAAAAATATTTTAACATATGCCACAATAGAATTCCCCCTCACAAACAGTTCATTTTGACAGCTGTGTTGGATTTTTTTAAAAATCTTTACAAAACATTTTAAGATGATAGAATAAATCAGTAGATAAATAATTTCTGTTTCCAACCTAATTCTAAAAATTTCATCATGAGTTTTGCAATTCTGAAATTACGACTGATTTTTGTTGACATCTGCAAGAATGTCTGGTACCGAGATAAACTTGGAATGTAAGGAGTAGCATATCCCGGTTGTATTGATGTAGGTCAAATACCGAAAATTGCATCTAGGAAAAATGTCACTTGTCATCTGTCCTCAGCCTTTTGTATATGCATTTGCTGAACAGGTTGATCAAACTATGCTTTCTGAAAGAGAAATAACAAGGATTTTGAAACACATCTCTGCAAGAGTGCAGTTCTAACCTGGTCTTGATTTTCAAAATAAAGCAGGAGAATGTTAATATTCAAAGCCCAGATAGATTTGCAGAGGATTAAAAGGCATTTCATTAGCACAAGTAAATATAGAAAATAAACTGATAAATTATCTTTTCTGTGTGATGTCCTGTGTGGTACTTAACATGATAGGAAAAAAGCAACCTAATGTTTCACCAATTTAAACAGCAAATTTAAACACCAATTTAAGGAAGAGAAATGTGGATAACCTTTCTCTGAAATTTAGCAGTGGGCATTCAAGGGAGAAGGAAGGTGCTGTGGGAATAGAATTCTCATACCCATGTAGATCACACGGATTGCTTTCTATTTCCAAATTTCAAAAGGAGAGCCAGGCTTTACTGTCTTGCAAGATCAAACCTGGTCTCAAGATATCAAAGGCTGATGTTAAGTACAACTACAAAATACATGATCCATTATAATCTCATTGGACCAAGTTGTTTTAACTAACTTGTACTTTACTGAGATGACATGCGAAGTTTTTCTGTTATGCTGAGGACCGAATAAACAGTACATAATATTATTATAAACTTCCTGATAAGTATCTATTCTCCCAGCTTAAATACTTTACAGAAAAAGAGAAAAGAAAAAGTGCATCCCCTTGCAAAGTGTTGTAAAAAAGGCCTTGCATTCCCACCTACATTTGCCACAGGCTTGGGTAATGTTCCGTATTGTATAGACAATTTCTTCTCCCCTCTGTAAGCAAATATCTCATGTTTGGCACATGGAAGGAGCAAAATACAAATTTTTAAAAATGCTGTCACTCTCCAGCCACGTTTTGCAAACTGTGGTAGCTTCCAACGTCCATGAGAGGGAACTATTGTTTAACAGTTGAGGACTCATATCCCCAATTCAGTTCATTCAGTGCAATTTCCCTCTGCTTATCTGAACCCTGCCAAATGGGATGTTCAGAACGTAAAAGGACAATCCCGATCCTCATTAGAATGCTATTTTTGAAAGCTAAACTGTTTTAACTTTTTAACAAGAAGGGTACTAAAGATGGTGCTACTAATGGGATTTGGTGTGCTATGCAGATGGAACCAAGTGACAGGCGCCTGATACCAGAAACCAGAGACATGATAGCAATAGACATCATAACAAGAACACATTTGCTACATTCAGTGCTTTCTAAGGAAAAAGAAAACTTTTCCTAGGGATATATTAATTTTTAAAAGTGTCACTGTAAAAAAAAAGAGTAGCTCAATATTCATCAGATTCCTGCTTGACAAGTAAAAATAATGATCCATAACTGGTGCAATGTAAACATATGGTATGAAGTATTCATTTTTACTGTCTCCCAGACCATTGCAACTGGCAAAACCCAGAACACTGCACCAGAAAATACATAGAGTGGACTCTTGGAGATTACACAGTCTCCTCCTATTCTGCACAGCCCCTACAGTGTCAGAACTATAAACAAGTCAGAAAATAAATGCTTCTTTAGGGTTTGGTGATTTAGTTTTGTTTTGTTGGTTTTTTAAAAAATTTTTTGGAGCAAAAGAGAAGACAAATGTATTCATTCATCTTGACAGTCTCCTGATTTATTAGAGCATTGACATCCATTCCCTTTGTACAATTTGGCAAATGATCAATAGAATTATTCTTTGTGCAGGCAGTCTCAGATTGACTGAGGCAGCAGGTACAAAAGACATCATACCAGATTAGGGTTCGGGATGAGTTAACAGCGTAAAGGGACTTCAGTTTCATAGACTAGGTTGAAAAGCACTAAGTGGGTTGATAATGTGACTGAAATTTATGGAAGCAAAGCCTTTTTGTGAAATTTGTACTTTTTTTTTTTTCTTAAATAAATTATACAGAGACATCTAAAATACATACATTTTCTTAACATAGATATGAGAACTGCTAAACCAAAAAGAGGAAAGGGTTACAGACTCTGCATTTTCCTGCCTTACTAACTTTTTATGAGTAGTCTAGCTGAATTCAATAGGTGTGACTTGGATTATTTTGCCTCTAAAGTTAAGAAAAGGTTTACAAGTTTAAGTTACATTTTTTGTACATTTTGATTATGCAGCTATTTTTTGGTGTATAAAATGACTCTGAAATAAACAGAATACCTCCAGAATTATTTAAATATATGTTGATTTAAAGTGTTACACATTTCCTGGCCTTAATTGTGCCCTTTGTTTGAAACTAATAGTCATCAAAATTGTAGTGGCTTAACCGCTGTCTTTAAACAAGAAAACATTCCGCATTTGATTAACAGAGAAACCTCCTCATCAAGTTTTTTCAATATTCTATTTTTTATTCCTTCATTAAAGAAAATGCAACTAAATAAGATGTCTTATAACTAAAAAACCTATCACAATTAAGCCCATTGTCAAATTAATTAAATATCAATGTCCTCCAAACATTTTGTTCAAAAATGTAAAATCCCTCAACTTAAAATGCTCTGAATTAACATTTATTTTTTCTATTAAAAAGACTCAGCTTCTCTCTGTGCTTCAAAACTGACATATTGTGCAATAAACAGCAATCAGCCTAAAGATGCTATATTAAACAAACCAAGTTTTGTTTTGCTAAACTAAGCAAAATTAGTTGAATGCCCTAAGTAATAGTTGCTGGTATTTTTTTGTAAATTATTTCTCCACTTGTTTTTGTGTCTATGCATAAATTAAAAATCTGCTGAAATTTATTATTCATCTGAGATGTAATTAATATGCAAAAATATGCAAATTAAGATGCAATTAGGCTTCAATTCTCTAGTGGAATTTTCCATTATAATTTAATACAAAGTAATAGAGTAATTGGTGTCACGTGTAATTACGGTTACTCACGTGTACTTGCAGACGTGAAAATGGTGTGGTATATGTTAGTTATCCTATGCAAATGTACCATACAGGCTCTTAACACTAGGGAACTAGGTAAACAAAGATTGTCTTAAAAAAGAAGTGAGCAATAGTGACCCTTCTTTCTCGTCATGTACTGTCATTTTCAAGAACATGAATAATTGCAATTAATTTTTGCTGTGTTCATTCCTTAGAATTTATAAATAGGTGGCATGATGCAATACTAGGCTTTCTGGTTTTAATGTCTTCTGTAGGAAATCATGTTGCACAAAACAAAAAATGATCATCAAAATGATGAGGACCTGAAGGATTGGTAATATGCATAACACCAATTTGTCAAGTTTTTAACACAAAATATATTTTCTGTCTTAATGTGATATACAATCAGTTTCAATTGTTTTATAATTCGTTACTTCTTACTATACAGCTTTGCACTACAACCTATAATGCAAAATCAGATTAATATCTGGCTGGAGGGAGAACCCACAAATAATCAGGGACATGTGCACATGTACTGGGGGAGCAAATCACACTGAATACAAGTTTTCTGAAGTGTTAACATCTGCAGGATCAGCCTCTGAGTTGATATGTACTTTCAATATAAGGGGCTATCTGTGATACTGCAAAATAATCTGCAAGGCTTTTTAAGTCTCTTTTCTGTCCTGAAGTATAGTTCTTGCTTTGCACTTAGAGAATTTTGGATATAACAATAAATTGTCCGAATCACCCAAGCAATCAAAATTTCAGAATTTTGCCTGATAACTATATATTCAGCTGGATCAGAAGGACAGATTGCCATGCTCACAAAAATGATAAAGAAAAAAAGATGGGAAAAAACTCCAAGCAAAACCAGAAAAAAGCTTTCCAAATTCTATTGTAACAAAAGAGGAAAACAGAACAAATATAACTTTGTTCTTAGCTCTGACTCCAAACTCATCATTCCCTCACAGCAGCATACACCTCTCATTTTTAACACCTAACAGCAACATACAGAAACCAGTAGTATGTGTGAAAAAGAATGACTCCTTTCCGGGCTGGTTATTTTTGGGGGTCTTTTGGTTTTGGTTTTTTTTGGAGTTCTAAGGTCTATTGCACAACCATGCTTTTGCTTTAGCACTATCACATTCTCAAAACCTTTTCTTTTTCCCCATGCAGGCTGGAACTTGTTACAAGTTTAATGTGGCTAGATCAATGGGCAGGTAGGTGGGGTGAAGAGAGGGAAATTGGAATGATTTAGTGTGATGAGTATAGAGCTTCAGCGTGCCAAACTAGTCTCCTTCTCTTTCTTTTCATTTGCTTCTACTGCCGCTGGCTAATTATTTAAAGGAAAAGCCATCTATGTGAGAAAATAAAATCTACCATTAGTCTCTCGTGCTGCGCCCTTCCCTAGCCCCACCCATTCATCCATATGTAGCTTTTCCATTCACTCCCATAATACCACCAATTACTATGCAGTCAGGACCATTCATATTCATATTCGCATCTCACTGTGGACATTTAAGCTACACTCTGAGCAACACTCATACCTTAAACTACACCTATTATACAGCTGTTGTACAATTACTGTAAATGAAGTATACAATATGGGGCTCAGCTTGTATAATAATTTGTAATCAGTGATAGGGGAAGAGGGTTTTGTGTACTTCTGCCCTGCGTACCTTTCGGTCTCCTTCTTTCCATCATTCTTCTCTCCCTTTCTCCCCTTGGGCTTGGTTCAATAAAGGCTTATTCTGAGAGACACAATAAAGAGATTCTCACCTAGGGTAAAATAACTTAGCCCTCCTGCAACTACACCAGTTTATGCCAGCTGAGACAGTCAGCCTGTCTGTCTTGGCACATAGCACCAATCACTTTTTTACCATTCTTCGCTGAAATGGACTTAAGTTTGATTTATACCAGAGACCAGAACAAAACATGTAAACCATGTGTAAAAAGATGATCAGAAGAAAGGTTAAAGACAATCACTACAGGAAGCACTGGTAACTCAATTAATGGCCTTTGGTTTGGTTACTTTAAATGTTTATAGTGTACTAGCTCTTCCAACAGGTAAAATATTACAGATTGGATGGATCAATGCTGTGATCCAGTGGCGAATCTCAGGTTGATAACAAAGTATATTCAGTAAAATATGGCATATGTAGGCCAGCTATCTCACTGGTAGGCTAAAGATTTCACAATCTTTCCATCTTTGTGATTTTGTCACTTGAAGTTAGGATGGATTCATCACCAATAATATCGAAGCCATGTGGAAATATCTTGAAACAGTTTCCCATTGCTACCCAGTGTATGGTCAACATGAATTATATTTTACAGAACATAAACCGAGAATTATTGTGAATGATTTAACATAATTTTACAAATTGTTTCCTGTTTATAAATATGTTAATAAATATACCATCTTACAAGCAAAATTTAACAGTTGTGGAGCCTTCACTCATCTAGAAATATTCTTCAATAACACAGAAGTCCATTTCAGTATCAGTAGATATTTAAAAATCATAAAAACAATTAAAGACTTTCTAATTATTTTTCTCTTACATAGAATATAGCCCTCAGACTCTACTGAATATTTTCACAAGTACAATATACATATGTGTATTCTTTCTTCATTACACTGTCATGTCCTCCTTCTGTGTTTTTTCTGATCTACAAATTTTATACATTTGGGTGACTTGTTCTTGTGACAGTCTTCACAAGGCTGTATGGGGACTAGTCACATATATTCTCCTCAGTAATTGTTTGCAAGGCTGTAGCCTTACAACAGATAGTCTGTCTTAGTAGTGTTTTAGAAGCCCTGCCATCTAACATGCTATGTTCCCAAACAGAATTGCAATGCTAACAAAATTTAACAACATTTTAATAGACATTACTGTTCCAATTACAGCAGGCCTTTTTTCTTTCTCCCTTAAAGCAGAAAGTCAGTCAATATTACTGATGCCACCCCATTGGATAACCTTTAACTGAGTTCTTGTGGCTTTTCAGCTGAGCAATTGCTGCTTTTTATGCTTCTCTCATAAGTGGATTTCCTGATAGAGAGGTGCTGTACATCTTTCCTCCTTCTTATGTGCCATGTTACAAGGAAGAGGCTGCATCACTGCCCTTTCATCAACATTTTGTTTATGTGTAGTTTTGTCTCTCCTCGTTTCTCTCTCAAGACTCCTGCTGTCCTCTGTCATAGGTGGAAACAACTATTTTCTATCACAGACTAATCAAAAGATCAGTCTTTCTATTTGTTCCTGTCACTCAACATATTTATAATAGTTCCTTGGGAAGGTAGTTTCTACTACCACATTAAGGACCAAACAGAGATTGTTGCTGCTGTGGTACTTCTTCACCGATTCACTTTCACATAGTGACTGTCATTCCTACATTCATACAGCAATATGAAGACTTTACACATTTTTCACAAACTTGCATGTTTCTGCAGTGAGGTGGGTTAGTTCAAACAGTTGTCAGCAAGAGAAAAAACATTGTCACTTATGGGAAACAAGTGCACATACCATTCAAGTGGTTAATGGTTCAGAGTGGTTGCATTTGTCAAGTACATCAAAAGATACAACATGAAAAGAGAACAAACCTCATTCTTAGATGGCCTTGAAGAAGGCAGATGTTCCAAACACAATATGTACCCACCACATGTGCTACAGTTCAGCTGTCTCCAATAGATAGTACCTCACATGCAGGTAGACACCTGACTGCTTCCTTTATGCCCGTAGTAAGGTCTTCTAGCCTGGGTTTGAGACACAGCTTTGTAGAAACCTTGCTCATTTTATAGTTTAAGAAAGGGTTTCAGAAAAAAAAAATCACCATTGGTTAAGATAACTCCTTCTGCAAGTGACAACTGAAACATTCATATAAAATTTTTATTTGGAGCTTTTGATAACCTTCCAAAGAGCAGCAGTTAATCAGTAAGATAAAGGTACTTAACTGGATGGGCATTTTGGGCCCTGAGTTCTCATCAAGCAACTTATCCACTCCAAAATTATCTTTCATCTCTCTGTATAGGTGCACTGAAGGATTTGGCTTTATCTGTTTGATCATGGAAGGAGCTGTGGACTGCATCACAGCATTCAGAAAAGTTATAGTCTGATGAGCAGTGGTCTTGATAAGAGCACCATTTTAAACAGCCTGACTCTTCCTTCTCATCCTTCGGGTCCCTGGCTTAATGTTCCCACACCATTTATACTCTTCAGCTGTACACCCAGTAGCAAGGGAATGTGATGAACTGACAAGGATTAAAAATAACCTGTTAAAACCAATTTGTTTTAACCTGTGTTAGTCATACTGCTGCTAAAGAGAATTTCTCAACTTACATTCCTCTTTCCCCAGGCTCTTCCCCTTTCTACTGCGTCCTCCAAAGTAACATAGATAGTAGACTTAATTCACAGTCATTTCCATGGTATCCAGATGATGATCCAGATCACAATTGCCTCTTTCATCCTCCCTCAAAAGCGCTACATCTTGCTGCTCTTCTGAAAGCTGTCTCTGACAAATATAAGGTGTTAAATGGGTTACTTGCAATATTCCATTTTTACTTTAATGATCTCCTACTCTTTCCTTCTGTCTAGGAAGCACTGCCGGTCTTCTTAGTCATTGATTGCTGTAAAATCCCTCCTTTCATCTTTCCAAGCTTTGGCAGTACTTTACAGTAGAGTTGTAATCTCTGCTTCCAACGACTATGCAGTAATGATCTCACTGACTTGCTTTGTATTACCTTATTTTTCATCATGGGTTTTCCTGTTTTGGCCTCCCATGAAATGTCCACAGTTCAGAATTAGAATTAGGGAAGACTGTAGTCTGTAAAATGTTAAGTTGAAATTTCCTGGAAGTTTCTGTGCATTTTCAGTATGGAAAATACTGAGAATAAAGAGAGAGTGACAAAGAAGGAAGAGTCCTCAATTACCAATAGAATGGCCAGTGACCTAAGTTTGCACTGCTGAAACAGGACGAGAGGCTGAACTTCAAGTGCAATTTCAATCAATATTTAGTTACTGATACAGAGCAGAACAAGGTTCAACAAGAAACACAACAAAAATCTACTGGCTGGGTGCACCTCGCCTGTAGGCAGAAGCCCAAGCCATGTCTGGTGTCAGTCCATAGGAGATTTAATATTGACTGCCTGGGTGACTTCCTGCTCTGGTTTCTTATTCTCCATGGCAGAGCAGCACTGTAGAGCAACACCTCTTCTTAGAAGAGAAGCCCATCCTTACCAAAACTGAGGCTTGCATTTCAAGTGCAGAAGGGAGATTTAGAAAGCAAAAAGCAAACAAACATAAAAGAAGAACAAAAAAAGCTCCCCAAAGCTTTCTCAATTTGTTCTGAAATCGCTAATCCACTTTACATAAGACCTTTCTTCCCATCTCCACCCAAAACTAAATAGTGTGTAACTTCTATCTGAAACCATTTTACTTATTTATTCTGCTGAAAATCTGTATTTTACCACATGCTCAAGACTATTTCCTCCTCCCCAACTGCTGATCACCGCCACTATTCTAACAAAGATGCCATATAACAATTAATTGCTTTGCTTTGTATTATAGCTCATCAACTTGTTGGGAGCTAGGAAAAATGAAATAATGGGGGTCACTTCTGGAAAATGAGTTTATTTTCATGCCAGCTGCAGAAAATGAGCAAGGCTGGCTTTGTGCCAGTTAAAGGGATGCTGTAAGGGGTTTCTTTCTGTTTGCCTGAAGAACAAATGCCTATCTAAAGAGTTACACATGCTAATATTCACATGCATGTTACATACATGCAATCTAAAAAAAATATTATTGCTTGAAATAGGCTAAATTTCACGTCTTACTATATTTGGGCCTCACCTTCCATCTATATTTTTAACTTACAACAAAAACTCCTTTTCTTGTGCATTTATCCTTTTGAAAATGGTTTACTAATTTAACATAAATACCAGCCAACAGGGATTTTGCAGCTACATGACCTGGAAACTAAATATTATTGAACAACTTTAGAATTTGCTTAGAGTTTTTAGCCTTTTAAAAGCAAGTCTGATTATCTGCTTCATCTATTTCTGAAACATTAAATGATTAAAAGTTTTATTCAAATGGAAGGAACCACATAGATATTTTCAAGCACTCAGCACCTGTGTACTGATATTTTGACTAATGTTTCTTAAAACCCCAAGAAAGCTGAGCTCTATAGACTTAGCAGATTACTTAATGGCAACATTTGTTAAGGTACTGCCATAAGGCAGTTTGGAAGTAACTGATGACTAGATTCATCATTGAGGAGAGAGGATACAGCTTCTTTCTAACATCACATTGCTGAAAATAATTTCTGCCCTGAGACACAAATCTCAGTGTAGCACTTGGACACAGCACATGGCAGTGCCCTTAACTTCCGTATTTCTGTCATGTATGAAATGTCTGTTTCTTGTTATAAATTCTCCAGAAATTTTAATTGAGAAAAGAGATTATGAAAAGAGAGGGAAAACATTTTTAATATTGAAATGTGTGAGCCTTAATAGCAAAGAAAAAAAAGAGAGTGTAACTGATAAATAAATGAAACAAGGTGTAAAGAAGTATTAATGTTTTCATTATTTCATACCATTTCTACTCTGTTGCAACTGATTTCCATAGTAATATAGTTAGCTCAAAATCTGTCTTTGCATATAAGGTCTCCATAGAAAAAGCAAATGTGAAAATGGCAATATTTTCAAGAGTTCTTTTCTTTAATAAAACTAAGATTTTCAAATCTGCTTTTATTAAAACACAATAAATACCATCAATTTTTGACATGAAATCTCATTACACACTGTAAATATTTATCACTTTGCAGAAAGAAGATTATACATTTGTTCTATTCATTCAATTCAAATCTGAGTAAGAATGAATTCATGTTTTATTTTTCTTCCTCTCTTTAAAAAGGCCCAGTTGCTGTAAGAAAACGAAAGAAATACTCTTTGTTGCTGCTAACAGATAGGCAGAGGGAAATATCTCAGAGGTAAGTGCTCTGACACACTGTTCCTTGACCCTGCAATTACTCCCTGCCAATGCCATTTATGATTCTCACAAAGTCCCACTGATTTCAAAGAGAGTCAGTCCATGAAAATCTCTTTGTAAAAAGAAGATACTAACCTTTCTGTTTCTGGAATTTAACTTCAAACATGGAGGTTACAATTTAAAAAAAAAAAGAAAATCTGATTATCTTATTCTCCCTTTACCTTTGCAACAGAATCACTGTTACATTAACCAGTAGAGCTCAGAACACAAAAATGCCTCTGTTCACAAAGCTCAAAATTGAAATAGCAGTCGTGTAACAGCAGGAAAAGGGTAATAGATGAAATAAATTGTGGAAGCCTATGTTTTCCCTTTCTGTACTAACCAACATGAGGACTCTTTTTTATTCTTTTTGTTAAATCTAACCCCAAGTATTTTAAATCAATATTTTAGCTTCAAATGTCTAACTTGCATAAGTGGCATGTTTTCTGAGAAAACCATTCTTGCAGATCTGTTGCTCTTTGAGTTTATGGTTTTACCTAGATTACAATATAGACCATATCCTGTTGCACAGTCTTTGAAGTATTCTTCAAGTATCATAATTAAGTTGCATATGTTCCATAAGTCTCACTCAAATCCTTTGAAGAATGCTTTTGCTAACCTACATACATTTAAGAACAAAAAAAGTGGGCTTCCTCCCTTTTTGGGGGGCACAGTCTTTGCAGAATAAAACAATTTCCTCACATGCAAAGAGAATTTGACACATTGCTCAAGCAATTTGGCATTCTACAACAGACCTTCAACCACTCTGATAATAAACAAGAAAACAAATAAAATTGCGGAGCTTTCAACCACAATTAACTCTGATGCCAGGCTCAAGTATAAATTTTCATGCACAAGCTGGGAGAGGTAACTGAAGAGCATTCCCACAGAAAGGCGTCTGGGGGTGCTGGTCAGCAGTGAGCGCTGTCAGCCCAGCAGGCACACCCCATCCTGGGGTGCATTATTGACACAGCATCAGCAGCCAGCCAGAGGTGAGCATCCCACTGCATTCAGTGTGCGTGTGGCCTCACCACGGACACTGTGTGCAGTTCTGGGCCCCACCATTTAGTTAGGATGTGGGATGTGAAGGTCCTTGAATGTGTCCAGAGGAGGGCAACAAAGTTGATGATAAGCCCTGAGGAACATCCTGTAAGGAGAGGCTGCAAACACTGGGTTTGTCTAGTTTGGACACCGAGGTGGAATTTCTTGTGGTGTATTTTATGGCTGTTGCCCCTTGTCCTCTCTCTGGGCACCACTGAAAAGAGTCTGGCACCATCCTCTTGGCACCTGCCTTTGAGATATTTATATGCATTAATGACATCCCCTCTCACTCTGGACAAAAATTAACAGGTCCAGCTCCCACAGCCTCTCATAAGGGAGATGCTCCAGATCCCTAATCATTTTTGTGGCACTCCACTCAACCCTTTCCAGTAGATCCTTGTCTTTCTTGTATTGAGGAGCCCAAAACTGTACACAGATCCACATGTGGCCTCATTAAGGCTGAATAGAGGGGGAGGACCACCTCCCTCAACCTACTGGCCACACTCTTCCCACGAACCCCAGGATACCATTGGTCCTTCTGGTTGCAAGGGAACTGCTGGCTCATGGTCAGCTTGTTATTCACCAAGACTCCCAGGTCCTTCTCCACGGAGCTGCCCTCTAGTACATCAAATATCAATCTGTGCTGCTACTTGGGGTTATTCTTCCCCAGGCGCAGGACCCTGCACTTGCCCTTGCTGAACTTCATTATGTTTCTCTCCACCCAGCCCTCCACCCTATCGGGGTCCTGCTGAATGGCAGCACAGTTTTCAGGTGTATCAGCCACTCTCCCCAGTTTTGTATCATCAGCAAACTTGCTGCGGGTGCGTTCTATCCCTTTGGCCAGGTCGTTGATAAACATGCTAAGTAAGACTGGACCTAGTATTGATCCCTGGGGAAAGCCACTGTCTACAGGCCTCCAGCTGGATTCTACTCCACTGATCATGATCCTGTGTGCTCTGACATTCAGCCAGTGCTCAAACCACCTCACAGTCCATTTATCTAATCCCCATTTCCCAAACTTACCTATGGAGGGTGTTATGGAAGACAGCGTCAAAAGCCTTGCTGAAGTAAAATTAGGAAACATCCACTATTCTCCCCTTATCAATTCATCCTGCCACACCATCATGGAAGGCTGTCAGATTGGTCAAGCATGATTTCCCCTTGGTGAATCCATACTGACTATCTTGATGACTTTCTTCTACATTCTTGGTGATGACCTCCAGGATGATCTGCTCCATCACTTTTCCAGGGACGGAGGTGAGGATGACCGGCCAGCAGTTTCCTGGGTCCTCCTTGTTGCCCTTTTTGAAGATGGAAGAAACACTGCCCTTCCACCATTCATTGGGCACTTCTGCCATTCTCCACCCTTTTTCAAAGACGATGGAGAGTGGCTTAGCAAGACTGCTTGCCAGCTACCTCAGCACTCATGAGTACATCCCCTCAGGATCCCTGGGTTTATGTCTGTCTAGCCGATCTCTAACCCAAGCCAACCACAGGGAAGTCTTCTTTTCTTCAGCCTTCTTCTGTTACTTCCAAGGCCTCTAACTCCAAGGGTAGCACAGTCTTTACTCCTCAGCAGTAAAGACTGAAGCAGTTAAGGCATTCATTTATTCCACCTTTTCTGTGTCTTCCATTATCAGGACACCCCCTGATTCAGCAGTGGCTGTACATTTTCCCTAATCTTCCTTTTGCTGCTGATGTACTTGTAGAAGCCTTTCTTGCTGCCTTTGAAATGCCTTTCCCAGCTCAATTACAAGTGGGCCTTTGGCCTACCTCATCACAGAAGACGACAGAAGTTCAATGAAATGAAGCAGTCCTTTAATAGAGATAAAGGATTTTTTTCAGTCATTAACTTCACTCCTCTGTCTGGCTATTTAGTCTATTTGTCCAGATCTGTCTCTGAGTTGTTTAAGGTCTTTTTCTGTTGCCAAAAGTTTCTCTTCGGAAGATATACAAATAACAGAACTATTCTTGTCTTTTAAGAAGAAGTTGAAATGAGTAAAAAAAGAGCAAAGGATAATTTAAAATTTAATGCAGTGAGGACTTTGATACTCCCAAACTCCATTTTTTGGGCTAATGAAGAAATGAAAAAATTTCATCATAGTTTCACCTCTGTTGTTCTTTATCTTAGCAACCTTAGTGTCAATTACACAAAGCATGACAGTACTTTTCTAGACCCAAGAAAGCTGAAGATATTTTTTTTCCAAATCAGGAAGAAATTTTTAAAATTATCCATGAGCAATCTTAATTCAAGGTTTTTCTTCACTGAAGTTTCCCTAAAGAATTTTCTTCTTGCAGTTCTGGTCTGCATAAATGTGCAGTCTTGCTATTTCTATGACTTCTGTTTTCATCAATAAAATATTGAATACTATGTATGAAATGCAGACTTTTGCAATTCACCTCTCAAACAATAAGAAGACTGAAAGAATCTTTGAAAGATTCTGAAAGTATGTAAATTCAAAAATTCTTTTTCTCTTCTGATAGGTGTTACAAAGTTAGAAGGTAATTCCACTGAATAAATTAACTACAGTTATTGTTTGTGGGTTTGTTTTTTTTAAAATAAAAACAGTACCCAGTGTTTCACTATATTAAAAAACTATACTCATCTTACACAGATAATCAAATTTCCCATCACTATATATGATGCTATAGTTTCTTTGAGGTGGTGTTTTTTTCATGGAATAATGACTTTTATTTCCAAGTAAGCCTTAGCAGTGCAAAAATAAATAAAAACTAATTAAAATAGTAATTATAATTTTTTTAAAAAACCATCCAGAAATGAGAATATTAAAAGCTTACAATATAAATTTGAGTTTTAAAAAATAAAATAATATTTGTCTGTGGATCAGTGAGTTTGGAGTCCATCTGAACAAGTCCGTCCATCCTTATTTCTTTCAGTCTTGGAGAAAATTCACCTTCATTATTCATATACCTAAACAACTATGTTAACAAGTACTTCTAATTGCCATATGGAACCAGAGCTCTGCGAGAGATATTTATATGAAACAGAAACTGTAGAAAAGGATATTCTCTTCTTTATTAATCTGATGCCAACATTTTGCTAATTAAACCACCACATGTCTCATGTCACTTCCTACGTAGGTCACTGGAAGAGGAGATACATTTGGGCAACCTTAAGGATGAATCCCAGGGGAGCATCCCACAAACGCATGGTATTTAAGCTTGCAAGTTTATTAAACAAATCACAGAATATATTGCAGTCTAAATCACAGACGTGGCATGACACAATTAGAAGATTTATTGATTCTTTGGGCTAGAGATCTCACAGCTTGCACTGGGGGCTCTACACCCACCAGAACCAACAGATTTGCTTCATCACAAGTAATATTTCTAAACTAGTGCAAGGAAGTTTATAAAGTTGAAACTGCCTGACTTCAACTTTGCTTGTTTTCAACTTTGCTTCTATTTTAGCCTAACTATAAACTGAACACATTTTGTATTAGTCCCATGTCTCACCACCCCGAATTATTGGCACCCAGCCTGCAATAGCAGAATCACTGTATGAAGCAAAGGGAAAAAAATTAATAAGCAATATTTTCTTCAGCCTAGCTACCATCTGCCTGTATTAGAAGTTCTTACCTCTTTATGTAGTCCTTTGCTTATTGAGTAATGGTGACCAGAATAATGGTCAGAACCTCTACTCAAATGCAAGATGCTATAAACAGTTGGCTATGTCCTCTACATCTTATTTCCAATAAAAGATGTCTGATTATGACTGAATTATATGTTTTCCAGAACTCAGTTCATGTGTGAAATGGATTTTTCCAAACATGCCTTGGAGTTCAGTACTTTACAGCAAAGCACGTGGATATTTCCTTTGAAAGTCTATTTCTTGTTCTCCTTTGTAGCATGTAAAAGTGTCAATATTTCTATCAACAGAAACTCTATTCAACACTCTATGAAGTTCAATGAAAGGTCACAAGGATGATTAAGGGACTGGAGCACCTCACATATAAAGAAGGCTGCGAGAGCTCTTGTGAAGAGAAGGTTCATGGGTCATCTTATAAATATATGTAAATACCTGAAGAGGAAGTGTTTGCAGGACAAATCTACTCCTTTCAGTGTCAGCACAAGAAGCTCCATAAACAAAAGGCAGCACTTTTTTGCTTTAAGGGTGACTGAAATCTGCAACAGATTTTACAGAGAAGCAGTGGAGTCTCTTTCCTAGGAGATTTAAAAAACCCCACCTAGACATGTTTCTGGGTAACTGGCTGCATGTGACCCTCCTCGTACAGGGTGGTTGGACAATGATCTCCAGAGGTGCCTGCCAACTTCAACCATTGTGTGATTCTCTGATTGCATGCTAAAATCTCTCTGTAGTGGAAAAAATTATATTCCTTTGGCTCTTTGGATCAAGAAAAGCCTGTCAGTTCTTCACACGCTAACAATTAACATTATCATCAACTTTTTAGCTGAACCATTAATGTAAAAGGCTTGCACTCAATCTCCATACTGATGTAGACTTGATTTCATCAATATCAGTGGTCTGTGAATCACTCTTCAACTCTGAGATTAGTCCCTGTCATGGCTATAATTTAACTGAAAGAAATCAATTTTGTCCACCTATCTTTAATGCAAAGAATGAAAGTCAACATAGAATCATAGAATCACAGAATCATAGAATCATAATATCACAGAACAATAGAATGGCTTGGGTTGGAAGGGACCTCAAAATCACCCAGTTCCAGCCCCACTGCCGTGAGCAGGACATCTTCAGGTAGACCAGGTTGCTCCAAGACCCATTCAACATGGCCTTTTTATAATCATTTAGGCACTCAAGATTGATAAGCTAGATGAACCAAGGTCACTTAAATGACAAAAATTTATGTCTTAAAGCTGGTGCCTGTCAAATGTCTTTGTGATGGCAACCCCGTGCCATATATGGCTGGAGTACTTGGCCTGAGGTCTTATTCTCTTTCTGTGGAGCAGTGCATTGTGAAAAAAGGTCACTGGCAAAGACAAATCAGAAGTGCCAAGAGCAATAAGAAAAGAACTAAGTCAAAAAACTTCCTTACTTTTACATTCTACTTGTGTTTAAAATTGAGGCACCCTAGAATCAGTGTCAGCTCTAGGCAATTTGGAATGCCTGACTGCCTCATTCATTTACATCAGTTTTTGACCTCAGTATCCACAGGATACTAATAAAAGGTATACCATCTTAATTTTAGGCACAAGAGACTCTTTTGATTTCATTAGGGATGAAGGGATGCTACTCTGGATGGAACAAGTACTTCGTGAGTGTGCTTAACTTTACGCATTTAAGTAATTCTGTTACTTTCATTGGCTTTCAAAATTAAGAACATGCTTGAGTGCTTTACTAAAATGGATTTCAACATAGAATTTCTGATGGTTCCCTGAAGTCATAATAATGGAAATTCTGAGAGGGGGGAGAAAAATAGGTTTATCAGTTTTATCATACATTAACTTGATATTTACTTTGCTGAAATTGTTTTCTGAAATAATTAAGCCAGTGTTCTCCTGTGTTCTTTTCTTTTCTTTTCTTTTCTTTTCTTTTCTTTTCTTTTCTTTTCTTTTCTTTTCTTTTCTTTTCTTTTCTTTTCTTTCCTTTTCTTTCCTTTTCTTTTTTCTTTTCTTTTTTTAGAAATATCACACATCTTCAGAGGATCATATTCTGTCGTTACATCAGAAAAATATCTGCACATGTGTTTAGAAGGAGAGCCTTAAGAGATTATTGTTTTTTTAATCAGTGGGGTTTTTCATTACATTTCTTTTTTTGTCAGTCCCAATCTTCTGAAAATGTGAAGTGGCCATCTTCTCAAAATTCATTCAAGCCTTTCCCTTTTAAAGAGTTCAATCTATGCAACAAATATCTTGCTTTCTCCTGGGAAGCTTTTCCTTTTAAGATGTCAAATTACATGTGAAGGGCTAATTTCCATCTGGAGACATCAGTGAGGATCTTTCTTCTTCACAGCCTTGGGAGGGAAATATTTTCCTCCTGAATAACTTCCTTTTTTTTTTTCCAAATCTGGGCCACTCTCTAGAGCTGTAGGGAACTCTCTGATCCAGAGTGCAAAAGCATTTCAACTCATCCTAGGTTCCACTTTAAAGCAAATCTGCAAAAGTGGTTTGTTTCTGTTCTCTAAATATTGGAGAATTCCATCAGGGTGTTTCTGTGTTTTCACAACACAGGTTTATGTGGTAAAATTATCAACCTTTTTTTCAATAGTATATGGAATATAAATGGTCAAACTACTTTTGTCACAAAACATTAGATAAGCCATAAGTCAGAAGTCTTGTATCTTCTCTACCCTCAAGTACTTAAGACAACATGGTATATCAGCCCAAATTCGAGAAAAGATGATCGTTCATCAGAAACAGAAGTCATGCTTTAGTGCAATTTTCTAATTTTAGTTCAATTCTAAAATCTGAATTTGTAGAAATAATTCCTTTTAGCCCCTATGTCTATGTGATAAAACTGTCTTACAAAGGCACCTTAACAACTAATTTCACACCCTGAATTTACAACAAAGATGCATTGCCTTCTAGAAGCCACCTATTCAATATTTTAAAATCAACACATCTTTCACTACATTTGTAATACAGCCTACTCAGGCACACCATCTTCCTTCTCTCATATCTCTGTATATTGCCAGGAAATTATCCCCCAAATTGGCTCCCTGCTCCACAATAAAACTAAGCCAAATTAATTCACGGCAAACTATCTTCCCATCTTTCTGAATTCACTATATTCAGGAACAAACATTACATATGATATCACTCACAGTTTAAGTACTGGTCATAATGTTAATTCTAGAGCACTTTGAAGGTGCATCTAAAAATACAATTTGAAACATAGTTTTCGACAACTAAACTATATGTGTATAAAGTTTAAGCTGAGAAGGGAAAAAAACAAGGAATTTCTGTTCAGTTGGTTGTTTTCACTTCCAGTAGAATGGTCCAGTTTAAATTTTTTACTTTTGGTCCAAATTTAAATTTCCTATTAATGTCCTACAATGCATGTTTTTCAATTTTCAGTTAGTACCCTTGGTATTTCTAATAAATATGTGACAGAAGAAGTTAAAGGGTGACTTCTCTTAGCTTCTTTCAGTACTAGACTCATATTCGTATGCCAAAAATCATAAAAATAAATACCTTTTTTAATATATATATTGGTAGCACATAGCCACAAATTTTGAAGTAATTTTATGACAGTCATATTTTATGACATTATTTTATTTTTTTCTTATTTAAGTATTTACCAAATATCTTAGATGAGAAAATAAACAATCAAAGGATTTTCTATAACACAGTTTCCATCTTCAAGCTTCTAAAACTAGCTAATCAAACAATGACCTTATTTTTTAATAGAGGGGGCAATTGAAAATCATTGAACAGCCCTACCCCCTAATGATTTTTTTCTCAGACATAATTATAATAATTAGCATTATAAAGTGCTAATTATCTTTGGACACGGAGGACTTGCACACCAGAGACAGAGGTCTACATTAAGTAAAGAGGATTTTACTTTCTTCTGTCACCATTTTTTTTTCCTTTTGTAAAGAGGTAGAGGACACTCAGCCCATCAGGCTTCCTTTCTCAAAATTCATATTTTATTATTGCTGGATGATTGACCCCAGTATAGAAACAGATATGTTCTTAAAAACCATGCAGAGTGATCCAACACTCCACATGTCCAGTCTGTAGATCTGAGATTATGTTCTCATTTTATTGGACTTCATATTGTCCAGTAGTATTGCAAAGACCTTGGATTATTGTAAAGGATTGCTTCAGTCCTAGTCAGTCCTGAAGGGATTGGATTAATTTTGTTAGCAGGCAGTATCATTTTCTCATAAATTCTTTCTTATTGATATAGCAGAAGGAAGGTTTCAGTCCCCTCAAGAAATACCAGAGTGACGTTTTTAAGGACTGCAATGTACACTGCATATGTGTGAAAATCAGGAATAAGAACATCATAAGCGTGACATAAAGAGTAAAAGATTGGGAGTTATTTTTCTTGACTTCCTGTACTGAACCTTACGTCTGTCCCTGGCTAAATAATCCTTCTCCTATCCCTCACACTGGATATCATTGCTTGAAGCATGAATCATTTATCTCTTGCCAAAATTTTTCCTCTCGTTTTCTCCTACAGGCTATAAATACTGTTTTACATGGATTTGCTCCGGCATGTTGACAGAGCTTTTTCACCAAGCACTGCTATTTCATTCAGGTGTTATGCTCATTCCTTCATCTTCCACAGATTTCTTTCCAGTGCCTTTAAAACAAACTTTCATCTCCCTCATTCTTCCTCAGAAAATGTGTCTCACTAGTATCAAACTTGATGTTTCACCTAATCACAGATGTATATTAGAGGTTATTCTTCCTGTATGTGTATCTGAGCTGTCTTCACTGATGACCTCCTTCATTAAATATGTATAGAATATCTTCTCCTTTAACATAAGCAGATTATGTCTTCCAAAGGAACTGGCAACTGCTCATAGCATGTGTGGCAAGGATAGATTGTTCTGGGTGTTCAAGTAAACAATAGAATGACTGCAAGAGTTTGCTCTTGAGAAATATGTCCTGTTTCTACTAGAGAACACCCACTATCCACCTCTTATAGTATTGTCAGGACTATCAGCAAGGACTCAACCTTCTTTTAGTTAGGATAGTGGGAAACCATCTCTAAATACCGGCTGAAACCTTCTCCAGTATACTATTCAACAGCATTCCTCAGGGAATTTCCACAAAATATCTTCAGAAAAGACCACTTATTTTCCAATTGCTGTGTTGTTTCCCTGGGTCTGAACCAATAAATCCAAATTTTCTTTGAATGTTAAAAGTGCTATCTGAGCTCGGAAGAAGACATCTTTCTCTTAGGGGGTCTGGTTTTTATTTAATCTCATTTTTTTTAATCACGTCACTGGTAAACAGTGATCATTTTTGAGGACAAAACTGATGATGAGTATAATTACCTGTGAAATGTGTATTAAAAAACATTCTCATTTTCTCTCACGATAAGACTGGCAGCATAGTTTGCACGCTGCCATACAGCTCTTCTGGTTGTATTGCCTTTGAAGTTTATCTTCCAATCAGCTGCATCGGTCACTTAAAATCACAGATACTATTATAGCTTTTGATTGAATGACTATGTAAGTATTTTTGGTATGTGTATCTATATATATATATATCTTTATATATATCTTTCCCTGACTCTTCTGTGTGAGAAACAGCTTTGGGGAAAATAAATGGAACAGTGAATGGAATATAGCCAAATAGAATTTGTTAAAAAGGTCTATAAAATCTCTGCTCAAAATGTATTACAGTATGCTCAGATTCTCTTTAGCATATGCATCCACTTTTAAGTTTCTTATTCAGGATATCTGCTTGGTTAGCAAAGGAACTTCATATCTGTTATTATAAATTTGGAGTATTGATTGTGTGTTGGATTAAGACTTAATATCATTCATTAGAACAAAAATGGCATCTTTTAATAGCTAAGACTCCCTTTCTTCATATCTGTGTCATTTTTTTAATGGTTTTTTTCTTGTTTGGAAGGTTTTTCCTTTTAATAAAAGTATATAAATACAAACTTAAGGATAAGATGGAATTAAAATAATATGATATGAATAGAATACATCACACTAAGCATCTCAAACTGTATACACTCACAGGAGTAATGAAAATCAAATATAACATCATCATCTACTTCCCATATGAACAATCAAGGGAGTCAAAATCTAGCTAAACCAGCAAGAGTAAATAGTTTAGTGATGAAAAATTGATATAAAAAGTTCACTGAAAATATAAATATCCTCTGGGCTGTCAAAAGCAATTGGTTCAGCTCAATCTGGTAAATCTACTTTTAATGATAATGGCAACAACTTTTCCTTTTTATTACACTTTACATAAATTTATGAGCTTTATCACTTCAAATCAAAAAGAATATATTTGTCTCTGTATCAGGTTTTAAAGTTATCATATGCCTTGGAAACCTACCTAGAAATACAAGAATATAGTGGTGCTTGTAAACCATTTCTGCTAGGATGGAAATAGAATTCTTGTATCATAATAAGTATCATCTTGCTGCTAATTAAAAGGAAGGGGATGAACACAAAAAGACTGCATCAATTTAACTGGTATTCAGTTTTCCTAAGTAGCTAAAAAAACCCCATTTTTCACAGTTAATAGTTATGGAAAAAACCCTGCAGTTTAGAACTGAGATTTTTACTTTCTTAATAGTGCCTTTTATACTAGACTATATATTTACAAATGACCTCTGAAAAATTGAAGGGGACCATGTCTGTTCAATCTACAAGCAGTCAGATTTTTGAGGCCTCTCCAGTAGATGCAGAAAGGTTATTTGTGGTTATTGCATTCCAAATATCTGATTTTTTTTGCCCAAGGAAACTACAGAAGTGAATTATATGTATACATGTATGTATACATGTCCCCCCACATATAATCAATAGCCACATATAATACTATTAGGAACATTACTAAAGATATTTGGTTTTCACAAAACACAAAGCAAAATGTTGGTAAACCTTATACACCAATAACAAGTCAATACTACTTAATAATCAAGTGTACTACTAAATTCAACCCAGTTCACAAAATTTTGTTGCTATTTATCTTTTAACAGTGACATATTGTCAGGACTTGAATTAAAAGCTGATCTCTCCATGAACTCATTAATTATTACATCAATATATTAGAGGAAGTATTAGCTATATCTAAGTCTGCAGATATTTCAGTCCACATTGCATCATGTCCAGCCTTGCTTTCACTTTTGTCTTGTGTTTGACCAGTCAAGCTTTACAGACTGATGTTAAAAAAGTTACTGTTTTGTTCTTCATAACACTTCTACTCACAAAATAATATTACTCTGGTTTACTTATCAATTGAAAGAACGAGAGTATGCTTTCCTATTACATGTCTCTCACTACTTTAGAAATTACAGGTGCCTCACACATACATTATATTTCAGTCTTAGTTTAAAAGAAACAGCTTCATGTGTTTTTGCTTCTGTATTTTTTCCAGCCATTAAGTCAAATCCACGTGTGCTTAATCAGAAGCCTACCTTGCCTTACTGTGCAAATTCTGTGATCTCCATTAATTTCTAACAATTTCATGATTAAACAGGTAGGTTTTCCATTTCTTGTCCTGTCCGTATCCAGAAATCTACTTTGAAATTAAAAAAACTCGTCTTTTCTACCACATATTTGCATCATCTCTCTACATAGACTTTTGACTTTCTTTTGTATTCAGAAAATTTACAGTTAATTCCCACTGTTGAGAAAGGAACATCTTTTCCTCGCTTGCAAATGGTAAAAATCCTTGCTCTGTTTCTAGATCTCTGAAATTAATTATTGCCCAAAGTATATTATATTTCTTGCTTTGAATTTCTATTACTTATGAACCTTTTAATCTTCAAAATTATTTTAAAAAAATCCCTACTTAGTGAACAATAAACCTCACAATATTGCAGTTCTGACACAAATTGTAAGGACAGGGCAGAGAGGACAAAAAGTGTGGCTGTGATCACAATGAACATAGTGAAGCTGGTAAATTTATGCTCCAGGTAGACATACGAGGAAGAATCCTCATTCAGACTGGAATGGGAAGAGGATTTCTCCCTGTCTTCAGCCTCTGAAGTTTATCTAAAGCTTGTGCCTGAGTGCAGCTTGCAACAACACGGTTTGACTCACAGACAGTATGTTTGGTTTCATGTTCAGATTCAGTCACCTCAATCAAGAGTAGCTCAGGAAAACATGAGCATTTATGATACAACAAGAAGCTTACTGTTGTAAGGAACTTAAGAGTTTGATGCCTTGAATTATTTAACAATGATACTCATAACTCTGTAGAAAGCAAAAAAAAAAAAAACAACTATATGGAAGTATTTTCTAAAACCACAGTCAGGGTGCAGTAACTGCCTCCGAGGAACAATCAAGTAAGAACCTTGGCATTAGAATAGGTTTAATAGCCTATTCAAACATATTACCTTTAGTTAATAATCCAGTTTCCACATCCTGTAATGTTGAGATTACAATGGGGTTTTTAAAGTTTATCTGCAAGCAAATTTTAAATTTTATACTCCAGAATAATTAGAAATTAAGAAAAAGAAAAAAATGAAGCCTCAAAGTGACTACAGTCTTCTCAAGCAGTAGTCTGATAATACATAAACACACATATGTTGTCTGTGCAGAGTCCTTATATTTAGAAGATACAAAACACCCTACATAAAATTTGCCAGTTCCAGTACTATACCCAAAAAAACCCACAAATTCAGAATCTGTAGGACTTTCACTGCTGCAAATCAGTACTATGTCTTACCCATTTTCTTTAACTTCTTTATAGTGGGGTTACAAAAATTGCCCTAAAAATACCAAGGACAAGCCATTTTGATAATTCCTTTTACAGTATTTGTGGAAGAGTGGAGGAGTTGGTGACTAGAAATTAATGTTTCTATTTTTTCTGGAATTGATATTATTTGACCTCAGCTGTTTTTCTCATGGACTGAAAATAAAATTTCTTATTATAGATCTCATATGTACAAAGACAGCCTGAATAGTTATTTCAACACAGCATGGCAAAATGCCTCAAACGCCTATAGAACTTAAGGATTATATTTGCCAATTAAGGATTTAGGAAGCAAAACCCAAGTAGGAAGTGCCACACAGAATTATTTTACATAGCACAGAAACCATTATGCAATATGGCCAGCCTAGCATTGCTCATGGGTTTTTTGTGAGAGAAGGTCTTTTTCTAAATATAGATAAAAATGTGCTGCACTTAGCCAATAACTCATGACAGAGAGGTAACATATGCTATCATAATGCAGTGGGAGCTGCATGACACAAAGAAAATATGAGCAATACCACCTTCTAGAGTTACAGCCCCTTATTGCCATTATAAAACATCTTTATTGGAAGAGAAAATGCAATATTTTGGTAGAAAGAGAAGATGAAGTACTGGGACAAGTGAAATTTTTCATGGAGAACATTCAAATTTACAGCACTATATGTCTCCTGCTGTGCTCATGGTCCATCAGAAGACAAATGTCTAAGGGTCTCCTGCTTGATATACAAGGCAATGATGGAGTGACTTTTTTGACCTCTAAACAGGAAAGGGTTTTAAATTAAAAAATACTTCAGTGCACAACAAGCACAGAAATTTCTGTTCTCATCTCATCTCTCCCTTTCCTTAAAAAAATGTAGTTTTATGAGCGTTTAGCCAGGAAGGATAATGTTACTATCACATTTAATTTAAAATAATATAAATTGCTAAAATAGACTCTAGGGCCCAAACTCCCATTGATTTTAAAGTGGGGGGGGGGGACAAGGCCCAAGCTGTTATTCTTTTGTTTGTTGAGCAGGAAAACTGAAAATTCATTCCTGGCAATATTCTTTTGAAATTACATATACATTCACTTGTAAGATCTTTGGTTATTATCTCACTCAAGACAAGTGTACTCTTGCTCCCAACTCCACTAAGGCCCACAATAAAAATCAGAGTCATAATGCGAATCTGAGTACCCCACAAGAATTCATTGGTATTCAAGATCAACCTCAGGGAAAAAAACTGAAATATGCTGGATTTTTACTTTTAATCAGCACACCTGAAAGAATACTAGCTGAAATATTTTCAAGTCCGTCAATAGGTGGGGGTTTACTTTGCTCATTCCTATATATACGTACATATTCGTGTGTGTAAGGCTCTGCACAACTTTAAATGAAGGTTTTGTTGAACAATTATTTTTCATTCTTTACCATTTAGACTCTGAGACAAGTTCAAATGACAGGATAGATTGCCTGAGCGTGAGTGTGGTGAGACAGGTTTAACAAAAAAACCATTTTGCTCTTAGGAAGGTGTTTTTTACATTCTTTTTGCCCTTTCATAACCTATTACCTAGTGTGCCCACTCAGGCCACACAAGCTAAAAGCAGACCCAGTGTCAACATTTACACAGGCTCTAAAGAGCACTTCTGAAAACAGAGGGGTTTATGAAAGATTAAAACAATGCTTATCATTTTAGCAACTAACTATATAAAAGAAATTCTTTCAAAAAAATGAGATTCAAAAAACATTTTGAGCCATGATCTAGAATTATTTTCACAGAAGCTCCAGCACTGAGCTTCTCATCTTCATATTTTAAATTAAGAGAGGTAGTACTAAGAAAAAATTTGGCAGCAATTATCAGCCCTCAGTTGTGTTTAAAAACAATTAAGGCATACCACTACACCATCAGCAACTGGTACATTCTCAAGTTCCATGAAAAACAGTGGACTACAAAACGTTAGTTTCTGCAAAATCATACAGACACTTTTCGTGAAGCTTTCTGAACTGAATCAGGGAAACCAAAAGCTTTGTTGAAAAAACCAACCTATATTAACTAGTGAAGAAACACCTGCAGCTTGGCACATGTAATTTAAAGCAACTTATGTGAGGATGAATGTAGGTCGCTGCTAGTTATGTAGGTGTGTGTGTGAGATACTGGTCCTGATGCAGATGATAAGCACATCTCACAGTTTTATGCCACAGTTTGGTCAGCCAACACATAGAATGGCAAAACAGGTCTACAGAAGCAGAGTTAAAAAGGTTTGAGAAAATGTGCAAAACCCCAGGTGCTACATATTTAGGTTACCGTGCCATCTACTCAGATTTCTATGATCTCTCTAAGTATGGGTAAATTGTAGGTGTGCGTAGGCTGCAGTCTTCGTAAATCACGGGTAGGGCTCCAAGCCTCCTCACAGACTTGGTGTGAACCAGGATTCGGCACTCTGAGATGTATAATCTAAAAAAGTAAGTACTGAATTCTCTACAGAACTCTCGTTACCACACATGAATGGTAGGATAAATGCATGCTCTACCGCAGATGTGAGATAGCGCCCATAGCGTGCAGTCAACAGAGACAACGTATATAAAATACAATGTGGGATGAGTGGTAGGGCAGAGACACGGTAGCTTTGACATTCTAGATAAGGTGGTGTGCCATCTTCCCCTTACCACTAACCAAACTCAAGTCACATTTTGTATTATTCTCTCTCTCTGCAATATGAAGCTAATGCTTGGTTAAGGCTCCTTTCTAAGAAATATCTCAAACTGCAGGTTAAACAAAGGCATCTTCTCACAGAGACATGTTCTATCTTGCAATAATCAGAGTTTGTATGTTTGTACCCTTTCACCAGCTGACCTTGCAGTAGATTTCTTTTTGCCCATTTGTGGTATTTGCACATTCAGGACTTACCATCTGCCTGCAGAATTGTGCTCTTAAGTTCCCACATAGTTCAGACAGGAATACAGAGGCTTATCAGAGGGCAAAGAGCTGAAAGATTAATTCTTGGATAAATTTGAGAATTTACATTTTCCTTCTTTAATAAATATATTTATGAGTGTTACTTGTATGGCTATGAGCCAAATACTGTAGACTTTATTCACTTTTTAGTTCTTATTTCTGGAAGATGGTAGAGGAAAAGGGTTAATAACTCTACTGAAAATGAAAACAAATACCTTTTTAACAAATACTAATTTCAGGGCATGATATCGTTTTATGCAGATATGCTTTAAAAATTACTTCTTTTCTGGTTTTGTGTGATTTATAAAAGGACATATTTAACATACTGGATTTAATTTTTCTTCATTTAAAACATCACTATATAACCTGTATAAAAGTGTTGACTATACTAAATCCAAAAATCATTACATCCTATTTCCTGTTTAGAAAAACTCTGTATGCCAGTCAACAGATTCAAAACAAATATTATATCTTACAACAAGATATTGATGAGGGGACACTTTTTTTTTTTTTTTCTGAAGGGAAAGAGAAGCACTAGGAAAAAAGGTCATTCATAGTCTGTAAAAAATATTTCTTTTCTCCACAACCCTTACAACTATAAAACAAGGAACCTGAAGGTTTTTTGTTTTTATCAAGTGAGAAGGATAAGAATTTAATAAATAGAGTGGTTGCAGGACTTTGTCGTAGGACTCATCATAATGGCATAATGGTTATCAACTGAAAATGTCAGATGGGATCTTTAAATGGCAATTGGTTCATGAACACAGATGTCAGCAAAGAACTAACAGATCAGTTCTTAAATGCTGCTAGACTGACCTTATCAATGGTCTTAAACTGCAGTGATTTCATAGTCAGCGCTCCAAGGAAGTGATACCTAATAAGTAAGTGCTCTGCAGAAATAAGATTGCAGTAGCTCAGACTAATGTAAAAAAGTACTGAGCAAGAGAAAAAGCACAATGATACTTCATGCATGAAGTATTGAGTAAGTAAACTTAGGAATCATGATGGGATTTATTGCTCTTCCAGATTCAGCCCGGATAACTGAGGATGTATCTCCAGGTAACTGCATCATGAAACAGGAGGCTATCCATGCAGAAAGCACTGCCAAGTATGATATTAAAATGGGCATCAGTACAGAGATGGTCAAACTTTTACTGGATAATCCAGGCCGTGTCTCTCTGCAGGATGCTGTCAGCAATGCTAAGACTAAATCACTTTCAGTATTGACTCCCACAGACTGCACAATTCCAGTTCCAAAGTTAGTTCATGCAGAACCACTTAAAGTCTGGCACCACACACAGTAGGTACGTCCTAGACCAACAAACATTTTGCAGATTTTCTGCTGGGAATAGGAAGTATAAGAGCCAAGTCAGCTGCTCCAAACTTCAGCTGTTTTTAAACTATGTCTTTAAGCATCTTTTTTGGAAATTTTTTTTAATATTTACAGTAGCTCACATTAATTTGTATTTACAATTTCCAAGTTGTTATTAGAAATCAGGAGGAAAGTTGACTAGTTCTCCAAGACATTATTTTTTCCTGAGATGTCAGAATATGGGTTTATTCTGGCTAATATTGGTAGCTAAATCAGAGAACAGATGTGAACAGACTGTACTGTTAAAAGGGAAGTAGTTACAAGAGATTCTACTGTCATCCTGTCAAGTATATGTTGTTCATACATTTCTTCATAATAAACCAAATTAGCAACATCCCAAACAGAAACACACAAAAGTAATATTTGTTAGTACTCTAAATTCTCATATTAGAGAAAGAATTATTTTAGTATTTGAGTTTGTTCCATGTGTTTGTGTTTTTAAAACCAGATTAAAAATAAAATAAAGAAACCACATGTGAAACATTCCCACGAGTTCCTGGTTTGGTCACTCAATGTAAAACAGATTTCAAAGTCTTCCATGCACATTGCAAGAACAATGGTTTAATCACCATTGTTTCTGCTTCTAATATCCCAAAAGATTGTGTACAATTGAGACGATACAGGTGTGCCCCAAACCTCCTCTCCTTTAGCTACCTGTATCAAATGGCCTAATAAAAGATTAGGTCTCACCCAATCAGCCTCACCACCCTCACCACCCTCATAGTTTCTGTAATTTTTGGCTTCTCAGAAATTTCATAAACCTTAAACAAAGATTACTATTAGATAAAGAAAAAATAAATTCTCCTGTTTTTAACAAAATCAATACTGTGAAGAAAGTAATATCTCTCCCATTTTACAAATGATAGCCCTTATCATAAAAAAACCTGACTCTAAATATCCTGCCACATATTGATAAGGCAGTACTAGGACATAAAGAAATATTTGTACTACAATTATGGAAAGAATAAACAGTGTGGGTGTCCAATAGAAAACTGAAAGGGAAATACTTTCCATACCTAGGCAAGTCATGGAGTCTGCCCTCCAAAGGTAATGTTTTCACATACATATATACAATTTGTATATACTTTCCCCCGCCAGAGATCCTGGGCCATGTCCCATTCTCACGCATGTGTTACTTGGTCTGTATGAAGCCAATGAGACAATGTGTTCTTGGATGTGAACACAGTCTTTTGTTCTCAAATAAGTCTCTCAGTTTATCTGTAAAGGATTTAATAAACTACCTATTTACTAACAATTCAGGAAAATAGCTGTCATTTTCTTTTTCTATCTAAGCAAGTAACAATTTATGAGTATATTAGGAGGGAAAGGATTGTCTTATATCAAAGGTGCAAGGAGTTTTGCTTAAAAGTTTATGGTGTCTCAAGGCTTTAACATACTTCTGTGTTTTCTGCACAGTGATAAGACAAAAAGAAAAGAGACTTTAAGCACTGTTTTGAAAATTCTCATGAGCCTATTTCCTTTTCTATTACTGTAAGGAAAAAAGAAAGAGTAAAGTGTGACATTCGACAAACCTAATCTTCAGGTTTTGTTCTTGACATTGGTTGTTAGAGTATAACAAGGTTTTCAATAGTAGACTCACATACTTTTCAATATATATAATATTGACAAAAATTAAGGGTTAATGTGAAGATCACAGAGCTCATCTATTTTTAAATCAAAATTTACTGACAGTTCTACTGAAATAGATAAGATGATCCTTTTTAACTAGGGCTAATTCAGTAGGAAAAAATTATAATGAAACAGTTAAATACCAAATGAAAGGGTCAGCTCTTTGCAAAATTAATCACAAACAGATTTTTTTTTTTTTACTTCTGGGCCTCCACAATGGAAATGTAAAGTAATGATTTAGAATTAGGTGCCATTAAAACTGTGGGCCAAATTCACTTCACATGTACTCCATTGACTTAATGAGACTGTACCAAGAATAAATTTGGCCCAAAGGTTTTTTCAATATGATTGAAGAACCAACTAACAATAATATAGTGCCACTTAGTGGCAAGGAAAAAGTTTTCAGTATGTGAGATATGAAGACATTCAGGCATACAATATCTGGTGCTATTTGTATTTGAAATTTTGATACGATCTTATCTGATAGCTTCCAGTTACATTAAGCTCATTATTGCCACAATATTATATGCATCTTTTCATATAAAAATACAAAAATGTCTGTAAAGAGGGAATGAAAGCGAGCCCTTGTAATTAATGTAGCATTAAGAACACTCCCTTCACATTATATCTTCAAATTATAGCCATTTTCTAAAAAGGTTAGAATGCCTGTAAAAAGCATAAATATCTTAAAGCTATTTGTATTTCTCATGCTTCAGTAATGTATGTGTCACCTTCCTGAAAAATTATCCCTCAAAAAGGTCTCCAGTATTTCTTTTGTTTAAGTACTTGTAGAATTACAGTTTTGGGGAGCGACAACTATACTTAATAGCATTTTAAATGGCAGTATGTAACTCATTATTCAGTGCAATATTCAGTGCAAACTGTTCTATTTCTAGGAAAGAAAGAAATAAAGTCAAGAAGATATTTCACTAGAAATAATAAAAAATAAATCCAAAAATATCCACAATAGATCATGGGGTCCATCAACCAGTTAAAAAAAAAAATTATCCTTATATTTCTACAGAAAGAACAAATGCAACGAAACATACATTTTGATAATTTCATAGACTCATAGAATGGTTTGGGTTGGAAGGGACCTCAAAAACATCCCATTCCAACCCTCCTGCCACAGACACAGGGACATCTTCCACTAGATCAGGATGCTAAAAGCCACATCCAACCTGGTCTTCCTGTGATGCAGCATTCACAACTTGTCTGGACAAACCGTTCCAGTGCCTCAACATCCTCACAGTTAATGATTTCTTCCTAATATCTAATCTAACCATACCCTCATTGAGTTTAAATCAATCACCCCTATCACTTCATGCCCTTGTAAAAAGTCCCTCTACAGCGCTTTTGTAGGCCCCCTTTAGCTACTGCTTTAAAGTCTCTGTGGACCCTTTTCTTCTCTGTGACTGGGATAACCCTGACTCACGTGCAGGACCTTGCACTTGGTGTTGTTCAGCTTCATGAGGTTCACACAGGCCCACCTCTCAAGACTGTCAAGATCCCTCTGGATGGCATCCCTTCCCTCCAGTGAACCTATGGCACCACACAGCTTGGTGTGGCTCTCTTTGGCTTATTTAAAGCCAAAGATGGAATGCATTGACACCAGCAATGAAAATAAACCCCCTATGTGCACAGTGGAAGTAAAATTGTTCTCTGTCTTCAGAATACAACAAAGAGAGGGGTATGAATTTTTGTGACTAATACCTAGTTGTTTACAATCACTGTTAAATACACTAATGATTTAGTTGCCATTCATGCTTCAATCCTTTCTTTTACACCAGCAACAAAACTTGCAATCATATTGCTGATGAGACTTGTACTTTGAATGGGCACTCTGTTTCTATGTACGTCTTTGAACATTTAAAACAAAGAGACAAGTGACCATTGCCTATCAGATGTGGGTGACAGACATCATCCTGTAAAAAGAGCTTTGCAGAACGAAATCAGATTACCTCTAGAAACTTTCATATTCATATACATCCAGTATTGACGAATGTAATGCCCATTACAGAGCACATAGTACTGAATCATTTGA
Organism: Origma solitaria; assembly: GCA_013397895.1. NCBI lineage: Eukaryota > Metazoa > Chordata > Aves > Passeriformes > Acanthizidae > Origma > Origma solitaria. The sequence goes on along the minus strand of VZRL01002494.1, from coordinate 952,617 downwards.
CCGGCAGTAACACCAATCAAGCAATAATTAACCTAAATTTAGGGAACACTCTATAGTGTCATAACACCATAATGTTAGAATAAATCAAGGGTAACCCACTAGAAAAATATTGCATGAGTCAGGAGGCACTTACAGTAACATTTCACTGCAAAACAGCAACAGACTTTTGAAGCAGGTGCTCTCACTCTTCCCCACTTACCAAAAATCCCAGAACTATAAAATAGTTAAGATTTTAAAGGGTTTCTTGGAGGTCCAACACCCTACTTGGAGCAGGGCCGTTTAGATCAGGTTAGTAATGGATTTTTTTCCAATCAAGTTTTTAACCTCAAAAAAATGGGATCCCAAACCTTTCAGGGAAATCTGACCCAGTGACTGGCCACTTTAAGTCCAAAAAGGTTTAATTTCTGAGTAGGAATTTCCAGCTTTCCAGCTCCTGTGTGTTATCTTTTGTCCCAAAATTGTGTGAAAGGGACTGGTTCTATATTCTCTACAACCTCACTGCAGCTAGTCAGAGAGCAATAAGATTCATCCTGAGCCTTCTCTTCTCAACCCTAAGCAAACCTGTGTTTTTTGATGCTTTCCTTATGCATCATGTACAACAGCTACCTCAATCTCACCCACTTTAGCAAATCAACACCCTTCTTGTGTTGAAGAGACCAAAACAGACACAGTATTTCAGAAGTAATGTCAGAAGTGCTGAACAGAGACGGATCTCTTGTCCGGCCACACACTTTCTAACAGAGGTCTCCCCTTCTCCCCCTGACCCATTCCCCCTGTCCTACTCCCATCCCCTCCCTGGTGGGGAGGAAATTCTGAATAAAGTAAATCTTGTGGCTTAAAATAAATAGAGTTTGATAAATGAATCAAAATATAATATAATATCAATAATAATGATACTAACAATATCAGTAATGAGAGTAATAATGAAAAGGAGAGAGAAGAAGGAGAAAATCTAAGACAGACAACTGATGTCCACTAGAATTACTCATCACCTGCTGATGGTTGCCCAGACTGTCCTTGAGCAGTGATCTGTGCCTTTCAACCAACACCTCCCAATTTATATACTAGGCATGACATTCTATGGCATGGAATAGCTCTTTGGCTGGTTTGGATTTGCTGTCCTGGCTTCTTGTTCACCTCCACACTGGCAGAACATGGAAAAAAGGGAGGTCGTTGACTTAGACTAAGCATTACTTAGCAACAACCTAAACATCAGCATGTTATTAACATGACTCTTATACTACATGCAAAACACAGCACTGTACCAGCTACTAGGAAGAAAATTGACTCTATCTCAGCCAAAACCAGGGCAGTATATTTTTTTTCCAGTCTGTATTTTGTTTAATCTATGAAATATTCTGAGAACTTATGATATGGATTGTTTCTGAATGAAAACAGAAGCTGGGCTTCGGGAGTTCATCTAATGTATCCCAGGTGCTAAGGTGTCTTTAGTTCATAGGACAACAATAGAGTTACTTCAGATTAAAATCTCCAAATGCACATAATGTTGCTTCCCCAGGTCCCAGCATCAGCTCGTAACTTTTGACTTATTATTTACTGATAATTTTGTGCCAGCCACAAATTTGATTTATCTTCCATTTAAAAAATCTTTGTTGGGATATGCTGAATGAAATAAATTGAACCTTTTTGTGATGAAAGACATAAGCATAACATATGAAATGAGCAATTTATTCCATACATTTAACATATTATATGTGGGTGAGTACATTTAATAATAAAGTTTCAGTCGTGTGAGTTAGAAACATGTTACCTCAGGAAGATGGTCCATTCTGAGTACTATCACTCATCTGAGGATGATAAAGTATATTAATTTCATGAAACAAGGTCACTCTAATTTCACCATACTGGCAATATTTTTTCATTTAAATAGTTATTGGCAACATCACTAATTCTTCCTAATTTACTTGCTTTTTTGGATGTAATCTATTTACTGAGAGGAATATTTTTGATGTTTATTTCTTCTTTATTTTAATTGGTAAAAAAGTGAAAAAACAAGTAAAATTTCCAAATGTTGAGGCACCTTGGAATGGTTTTGTTACATTGTGTGCTTTGATCTGTGGGGGGTACCCTCTAGAAAACTATTTGGAACAGCCATCTTGGGGTAAAAAAAAGATGAAAAGTCACTTGAGCGATAGTGGGATGACAGAAAAGACTTAGAACTGGTTTAACTCAGGTGCAAGCAAAGCCATTGATCATGGGGAAAAAAAAAAGCAGAGTCCGCACTAACTCTACTAAAAGTACTACCCTAGTGCCCAAATGTATCATTAATCTTTCAATTCTTGAGACAGGGAGCATGTAATACTGATAATCAGAGATGTTCTACCACACCTCAATCAGAAGACCAGACTCACAGAAACTCTTTAATTTGAAGGGCCTCTTTGTGTAGAGAAAGTGTCTGGTAAATTAGACAGAAAAAAGATGTAAGACTTTTAGCTCTCCTTTCAATAAACAGAACATGTAATTTCAGCAGCATAATTATAGAGAAGCTAAGCAGGTGTCATGGTACCAGGACAGGTCATCTGAAATATCTTTAAATACTAACCAAAGCAAAGCAGAGAGAAGATCAAGGCTTAGCTTCCAAGTTACAATTATAAACACAAAATGAGTTCTTCTTAATTTGGGAGATACCAGGTTTGCATACAGCATTAGCCATTTTCCAGTACATTTCCATTAGTAATGTCTTTGCTGATTAGTTTTTTTCTAAATTAGCATGTTTATCCATTAGCATATCAATATTGCTGCCAACCATCCTCTTAATTTTTAGTTTTCTTGTTGCAACAAAAAAATTGCCAATAAAAGCAAGCTTTACTTGAAGCCTTAATTAAGTCTAGTACAATTCTTTTTTCTTTCTCTTTTAAGCTTGTTTAATAACACTGTGTAATATTTACTCAGATTATAGATTTGCTTTGCTCAATAACACCACTTGCTTGATTAATCAAAAACTTTGTATTTTGTTTCAGCAGCAACACAAACTATAGTACTCTGCATAGTTTGGAGACATTCTAATGAAAGTCAACAACATAACAGTCAAAATAGTTTTTTACATAATTTCTGAAGCAACTGTTAAGGTAGAGACTCTAACACATAAACATCTGATCTCTTTTAGACAGTCATACAGTACTGATCCCACACTAACATGCTGATGTTTCTGATCAAAGTCTTGCATGTATGAGCAGGGCCAACCCCAATTCTTCCAAAAGTTTATTTTTGTTCACATTCCTCTCTTTTTGTACCATTCATAATTTTTTCATTGCTTTGTTATGTTCATATATATTAATTGAAGTCAGTCACAGCAGAATAGCTAAGACTTTGTTTAAGAGAAGTATACAGAGAGCTGGCTTGAACATACAGCAATGCCAGTTTCCACTGTCGACACTGTTATTCCGGACAGATACTCTTGTCTGACATAATTAAATCTTAACGGTAATTATTTCTGCTGATTCCTGGTAGACTGCTGTTAAAGATATGCTTATCCACTTTCAAACACACTATCTTATTAAACTAAATACATGCCAGTAATTACAAAGCTGCGCTTTTTAAATTTGGGGGTTTCTAAAAGTCTTTTTAAAATAAGAAGATAAAGCTTTCCCTGAAAGGATCCCCTGTGTTTAATGCTCACACAGTGCCTGATATTCCAACACCTGATATGAGACAGAGAGAAAAAGAGAGAGGGCATGTTTGCATGTACACAGTACAGGTTATTGAGAAATCTTTGTTTTATAACTCAGCAGGTCAATTTCTATTAAAATTATATAGAAATGTTAATTCTCACTGCTTGTTGACACCTTCTTCAAATAAGAAGCTCCCTTGAGCCACCATGTTAATATATTTCACATAAAACCGGTATTTCCTATTAATTTCACTATTTGACAGTGGGAGACATAGAGATTTTGGATAATAGTCATGCAGAATAATTAATATTCCTTTTTGCCTCATAAGGCTATAAAAACATGACAAAAGATAAGTAAAGTATAAAGTTTAAAATAAAGTTGGATGAGAAAAGTAAGATCAGAGCTGCCTCAAATGTCTGAATATTATTATTATTAAATATTACCTTTAAACTTCTCCAGTATTCATATCTAAGAACATAAAATATTTTCACAATACAAGTACATTTAGCATAAGCAAATGTTTAAACAAAAGAACGAGGAATTTTAATGAAGCACCCTCAGGAAAATGTTTAAACTTTGCCCTTAAGTTTACTTTGTTCACTAATAGGCTTCTATTTCTAGTACTGAGTAGGAAGGATAGGTTCAATGTGTTAATAAGAAAAAAGTAATACTATTTAATTAATTCTGGCTGAACACACATGGTTTAATATACTTGGCAATATCATTCTATCACATGATATGATAATTTAATGGAACTTTTTTATTTAAATTGCTGGCAAGTTTATGAAATTATAAAGCAAATAGGCCATGCACTTGGGTGTAATTGACTGTATAAATGTGTTTTATACTATACTGTTGGCAAATTAGCCAATCCCTGTCACAGAATCAATTATTATCTAGCTGTATTCTGCAAACACAATAGCAGAAATACAGTATTTGTAGGAAAAAAACCCACTACAATTGTTAATCTTACATTGTGCATCTTAAAGTCAGGCAATAAACATTCATACACTGTATAATCATCTTACAATAATGCTGCTGCCAAATGAGTGCACATTTAAGAATTCCTTGTTGTTGAAGAAATTCCTTAACTGGAGGTGCTATTTTTGTTTTTATTTGTCTTCTCCTCTTCAGATCAGTGAAGTGAGTAATACATATGTCAGTGATTCAAAAGATATAAGGCTTGACTGCATGACTGAAATTTGCAAAGCTACTTAAAGGAGCTTTGAACACTCAGTTTCTCTTAGCACTGTGTCCACTCTAACCCCCACCTAATGATGGTTTTGATAATCTGAGTGCTGTAGCAAAAATTACAAGATTTAGTCTTCATGTTTTTAATGCATGCTGTTCTTAGAGATCAGTGGGGGATTCTGAATGAACTGGACATTTAAAATATTACCTTCTGGTTCCAATAATAATGTGAAGTTGCTCGTCTCTTTTACATGTCTCCCTCCAAGTAGGGCATATCTAAATTATAAGCAACATTTAACATAACAACTTCTTGGTGTTGTAAACATAGGAAAAAATATTATACAGAATGCTATAGAACTAAAAAACTGCTGTTCTCGTAGACTGTATGAAAAGCATAGTAGCTCTGAGCAAGCAAGAATCAAGAAGTCTGGACTACCATATCACCAGCGTTCCTCCCTGTTTCTACACCTCTATTGTACAAGGACTGGGATCAGCAGTTTATGGACTCTATGAACTGAGCAGCTCCTGAGCAGCTACAAGCAGTTTCACAAAGCAGATGGAAGAGTGCTTCTGGTCACTGGAAAGAAACAGTGCAAACTTGTAGGCAGATGGTATAGTTCTACTTATGAATGCTATCCTGTGTTCATATATAGGGTTTTATACTATGATCTGCACTGCAGCTACAAAGGGAAGGATGTTCACTGCCGTCCAGATGCACAGAACTGTATCTTATGTGAGCATCCTTCAGCTAGCTCAGGTACCAAAACAGTTTGGGTATTACAGCAGGCAGTACAGACCCACCAGGAGACTGACAGGTTCTTGGAAGCTGAAGCTAACACTGCTATGACTTTGAGACTACAGAGTCATGGGCTGTAGGACATAAAGCTTTCTCAGGGAAGCCTGTGTGTACCTGTGAACAGATGCATGGCAGATATCCCCAGCACCCTTAATGACATGCAGAAAGCAAGTTGTTTAGAGCTTTGAAAGGCTCTGCAATTCTTTTACGTATCTTTACAGCACTTATGTGGGAAAATACCACCATCCAGCAGAGAGTCATCAGAAATATTCTGTTGTTCTAGGGCTCCAAACTCAGCACTCTCAGTCTCAGCTCCATTATTTACCTTGACATTAATCTTTCCATGGAACCAAATTACTGATACCAATTTGAAAACAAATCTGCGAAAAGGGAAGGTATCAACCATGTGCTTCTGTCTTAGAATCAGCCCCACTGAGGACAGTCATGAATATACTGTACATATTTCTTACAAAAATGAACCGTGATCCAGCTAGTAGTCCTCTTAGCACTGCTTCCCGTAGTTTGTAAGTAAAGTACTCATTTCTGCTCACTCCTGCATTCCTCATATTAAAGGTTTAGGTCAAGAACTTTCCTGACTTCAAGGTCTTTTGTCTGTGATATTCCCATTCAAACTGTGCTGGCTTCAAAGTTTCAGGCTCTGATCTGAACTCAGATCTTGAGTTAGGACAAAGTACTTTTTTCTGGATCCTACTGTCCCACAAATGTTAAAGTCACTAGGCTGAGCTGAAATTCTGTCCTGAGCTTCTCAAGAGACACCTATGAAAAGTGTCAGGTTTGTTTTACTGAAAAAAAGCTCTAGCAAAAAAGGATGAGAAAAATTAAGTAGAAAGGTGAAAAAAATCGAAAGGTCATTATCAAACTTTGTCAAATTTGTTCTCAGTCTGTTCCACTTAATCTGTTTAATTCCCTCTGTTTCCTCCTGGTACAATTTTGCCATCTCTATTTTATCCAGCTTTAGTGATCTCACTTGCTGGTGAAGTAATTTTGAACTCTCGTGCCTGAAAATATAACTTTAATTGCATGTAAAGGAAGAAATATAACAAGTTTGAGGACCAGAAGCTATTAGTCATATCAGCTGAAATTTTAGAAAGAATTGTGCCAGTCATAATTGCTAAAATATAAATCTTTGGCTGTGTGATTCATTCTATACTCAGAATCTTAGGGATAATGGCAGCACCCTGAACTATAATTTTTAAATTACAATATGGTTGGGACATCTTATAGAATAACTTGAAACACGGTTATAAAGATACACTGAGTAAATTGTCAGGAAATAAAAACAAGTGAGATTAGGGCACAATAAATGCCTGCAAACGAAATATCTATAGCTCAGATTTTTTTTCTGGGACACAGAAATTAGGTTTGTTTTAACAAATAAAGGAATTTTTTAAATCCTATTATTATGTAATTTTGCACCACATGTTGAATCAGTTTTAAAGAACAAACAAATTTCTCCCCCCAAAAAAACCAAAAAACAAACAATCCACACAATTATCACTGTTTTATTGGATAGAAAACAGTAAGAAAATTAACCTCAGGACTCAATGGCAATTACTGAGCTGGGACAAGACATTTTTCAAATAAAAGAAATTAAGTGGGAATAATAAGATAACAGGGAAGATCAACAACCTACTCAGAACATGTTGTGGGAACGTCATAATAATGCTGCCTTGCTAGCCAAGTGCTAAGCCAGTACCTGGGCTCTGTCCTCTGGGAGAGAAATTGTCATCAGGTGTATCCTCAGAGCAGCCTGACTTATTTGAAACAGGGAGCTGGACTCAATGATAACTTGTGAGTTCCTTCAATTTCAGGATATTCCATGACTATAATTTTTAAAAAACTGTTATAAAATCCTGTTTCTCTGACTACAGCATGGAAAAAAATTTAAAACCCCAACACAATAGAGCATATCCTTGTTAACCACATATAAGTGTTCCTCCCCAGCAACTTCTCTGTTCAAGTAGCTCTCTGTGCTCGACCCCAAGGCCATTCAGTTAATTCAGAGATGGAAAGACTCAGAGACATACAGCCACTCTCTGCAATACTTTATTGAATAGACTGCACAGTCTAATTGGAAAGCTGAGATGCTGTAATTGATTCATTATTTCTATTATTTATTAACTGCATTAACCCAGACATAGTTCTAAGTGAGGACTGTGGTCATGATCATTTACATAGAATTGTCTGGCTAGTTTGTAGAAAAATATAATTTTCTTGAAAAGGACAAAACATTATGATAATCCAGAAGGAAGATTGCAACATTTGTTCAAGCAGAGAATTGGGATCTTATAATTCATAAAATACCTTCATAACTCTTGGTTGCATGCACACAGTGGTACTCTCCTTCTATGACATGGTGAGGGATCTGGGCTTCATCAGACTGAAGAATAGGAGGCTCAGGGAAGACCTTATTGCTCCCTGCAACCGCCTGAAAGAAGGATGTAGTGAACGGGAGGTTGGTCTCTTTTTCCAAGTAAGAAGACAAAAAGGCCTCAAGTTGCACCAGAGGAAGTTTAGATTTGATATTAGGAAAAATCTTTTCATTGAAATGGTTGTCCAGCATTGGAACAGGCTTTCCAGGGAAGTGGTGGAGTCACAATCCCTAGTGGTGTTTAAAAGACTTGAAAAGGTAGCACTTTAGGGACATGGTTTAGTGATGGACTCAGCAGTGTTATCTTTATGGTTAGACTTGATCTTACAGGTCTTTTCCAACCTAAAGGCTTTATGGTTCTGTAACTTTCAGCAAGAAGATTGTGAAAATTAAAAAAGATAAGGGAATGTAGGTAATTTTGGATTGCATTTTCTGAATACGGTGCATATTTGAAAGATTTCTACCAGAAATAAGTGTTTCCCTTACATATTGAGATACAAAAAGTTGTCTTTCTTTGAAAGCTAGAAAACAAAAAGATCATAACACAATGTGGACATGCTATATATGCAAAGGTTCAAGTTCAAATAGTTCAAGATGTGTTTATGTTTCAATGATAAAGCAACCATCTATGAAATTTCACTTTATTTTTTCTTGTCTTTGAATGAGTGGGAGAGTTATGAATAAAATGTTGTTCAAGGAGGTGTATAAATAAATTGGTATAATTAGGTGTCATAATTAAGGTGCCCATTGCTGTTCCAGACACATTTACATAATTGTCAGTGCTAAAATGAAAATAATTGTTTGTCAGAATTGCTTCTGTTAAGACTGATAGTTCCTTAGTTTGTATAGTTTTCACTAAGTATTTGTTTAGAAAATATTCTAAACTCTGAACATAAAATGACTACATGCAAGCCAAAATCTTCATAAGTGAACAAGTGAATTTACCACCTTGGAATTCAGACAAAATATCTTGCCTGGTGTCTTGTTACACATCTTTTGCCTAGAGGCCAAACTCTGTATACTTTCAAATTTCTGTCTGAGATTTGTACACGCTCTGCAAGTATCTGCTTTGCAAAATGGAAAGAGGAAAAGAAATCTTGCTTTCTGAGAAATTACTACCAAGAAAAAGCCCTTTAGACTGGTCCTTTGGTGCGGTTTCTTTTTCTCAGTTTGCTTTTATGAGTTGTATTACTTGTCATAGTACACTTACACAAGTACCAGGAACCAGAGAACTGAGTCTTGTGCCAGCTCATGTAATGCAGATTTTAGATTACTGCCTTAGAGAAACAACTCAGATCTAGGTTTAACCAGTCTACAACATTGAGTATTGTGAATACTTAGTGTTTTTTATTGAATATCAGGCTAACCAAATGTATTAAGTGCAAATGTTTTTATCCAAAGAGGAAATATCTTAGCAAAATTATATTTCTTAGAGATAAACAATTTTGTATAAGTATAAAGGTGTATTTCAGCACAGCTGCAGTAATTTAAGATACTGTCACACGTGTGTAGAAATAATTTTTGCCAAAATCTTTAGAAAGATTTTTAAAAAGGTTCTTTAAAAAGAAACTTTAGAAACAATGACAAATATTATTCTTACACTTCCTATGATTTTTATTGCCCTAAACGTTTTTCCTTTTTCTCTACTCTGACCCTTCAAAATTTCTCTTTTTCTCAAATTAGAAGATAAAATTCTCTGAGACAGTTTTGTTTTATTAAGCAGAGATCCAAAGGCACAAACAAATAAAAATTAAATAATATTCCAATTGCAGATACAGTTTTATCAGGGGAGATGGGATGGACAAGGTATAGAGTGCTCTGTTCCCTTTACTATTAATATTATCTTCATTTGGTAGATCATCTCCATCAATATCAGAGTTAGATTCATACTCTGTACACAATTAAAGATTTATTTTTAAGTGGTTATGTGGCAAACAATGTAAGGAATTAATTAGATTGGAAGATTTTAACTTACTTTATATACACATTATTTATACACGTGTATACATTCACATGTGTTTATTATTTCTATACGTATATATTTGAAGAGATGGAGGTATATTTCTTTTTTTGAACAGTTTGCTCCTAAAAATACTATTCTGCTTCTTCTGTAACACAATAACACGTTTAAAATGAACAGTATTAAAAGAGAAATTAAAAGAGCATGTTTCTATTTCTTGCATGATAGTGAAAAAGGTCTTACTGAAGAAATATGTATCCATTTTTTTTGTTTCTGTGAGAAGATCAATGCATATTCATCATTGAGAGTAGTGAATAAATAATAAAAACTTTTTGGTTAAATTTGGCAAACTTCTCACAGAACGGTAATGTAAAAGTCTCTTATTTTTGTTTTGATATATGAAATCACTCTTTCTTAAACTGGGAAACACTGAAAAATGAAAGACACAATACAGACCACCATAAAAATGTAGCTCTGAATTCCTTGTCCTTGTTTACGAGGGAAAATATCATGGTTTCAATTCTTTCTAAATATGTAATGGTAAAACTGGAAGTTCCCTGGGGCAGAAACACTCTTTCTGATGCTTTTGTATGGTACCTTGCAAAATGGAACCTCACTCCCATGTGGTCTGCAAGGAGTTCTGTAACCAAATGAATAAGTAATGGTTACAGGAAACACAGCACAGACTACACTGCATCACCTACTGCCGAGAACATCAAAACTGCTAAAAACATCAACAGAATCAACTTGCATGGTGCCTTACATGGAAGCAAGCAGTACATTTTCCTGAAGAGTATTGTAAACTCTAAAGCGCTGAAAATGGCATGTGTTGTTTGGTGTATTAAGAAGTAAGGCATGGCTTTTTAGTAGTCCATTTTTAAAAGCGGAATATTAAAGAAAAAGTAATTCCTATGCATGTGTAATTATTACAGGTATCAATTCAAATCTAAAGCTTTTAAATGTACTTCTATAAAAATTAAATTTGAATAAGTTATCTGTTCGTAGGCACTTAGGAATGTTCTCTAAATTATATCAATATTTCTTTAATTATGTCTAAGAAAGAGGTTACTACAAAAAAGTAGTCTGCAATAACAAGTAGTCCATCTTGGTCAATTATTCCTATGTGAGTAATAAATCCTCCCTATTTTCCAACTCAGCCAACAGATATGCTTGACTAACTCAGGAGAATTGATAACCTCTTCGTAAAAAATCTATTATGCACCAGATCAGCATGTCCATAATCTCAGGGTTCTGCATCAACTCCTTTTCCTCCTCTGAGATGACCTGACTAGTGAAGGAATCAGGCATTTTAAGAAATTAGTAAACAGAATTTACAGCAATATTTGTTTGGCTTTTTTCCCCTCCAAATTGCTGACTAATATCTAACTTCAGGAAACTGCAGGAGAACTCTCCCCCAAGAAAAGACCAGTGTAATGTTTTTTAAATTGCCATCAATCTCTTTTATGGAAGTACTAAACACCAGTCATTCAAACCTAGACTGTCTAGAACAGAAAGTCACCATCAGCACAACCCATGTAATAAGCAACATGTTGTTGGAAGCACTCAATGGTGTAATAAATTATGTGCAACTCATCCACTGGCACCCCAAAGCCCTCCCTGAGTGAAGCTTTTACTTCAGCTCTCTCTTTTGCCAACCCCAGCTTTTTTATATTGAGATGAGGTTGCTCCCCAGACCATGCATTGAGAGATATGAGAAAGGGTAAGTGATTTTCAAAAATAAGCAAGCCAAGACACCAAAAAGGAATAGGAAAAGACACACAATTAATAGAGTCTACTATTAGCAATATCCTTTAACTAGGAAAGCATAAAGTCCTATGCTATCCTGAAAGGGCAACCTCTGATGACAGAAACTTATTGGCATTTTCAGCTGCGTAGGCTTTATCACATCTACTCTACTTAGTAAGTGTGACGGACACTTCATGTCAGGGACTTCGATGTCATTCAGGCTGATGGGGTTTAGAGATGATATATCTTTCTTGCTCTAGTTAGGAACAAAACGTACAAAGAAATTGTGTGGTCACACTGTTCAAAGTTAAATGCAGACCAGAGGAAAAAAGTTAATGTGCCTGACTGCAGTATTTGCTCTTAGCATGCAGTTCCAAGCTTTGAAAGTCCCATTTAAGTATCTCTTTTTTAAGATAAATACCTATTAAGTAATGTATATGCACAAGCTGAAGTGTTAAATGGTTTGTTGAAACCTATTAGAGTACACAAGATGATAAACATAAATTATAGCTAATATACTGCACCAGTGATTTTTAAACATAAAAATTACTGACACTGTAAAAACACACTTGAGTCATCGTAGCAGCATAATAGCACTAATCCATGTTTATCCAACCGTGCACTTTTCAAAAACAACACAAACCTCTAATAAATGCTTTGGCTTCACCTTGACAACTTATATGGGTTATTGCCTCGTTCATGCCTGGATAACCATGTGTTATGACTTAAATGTTCTTTAATATCAATTTATGCCTTGAAGAAAAAGGATTGAATAACATAGTGTACATATGGTTCAATTTATTACAGCAAAACAATCATTTTAGTTTGAAGATATTTTCTCATGGTGCATATCATAGAAATCTTATTCAATAGAGCTCTCAATAAACCAGATTTTTTATGTCACAATAAATGAAACTAAGGCAGCTAATTGTTGCTAAGATTCTAAATAGATGAGTCTATTTGGCTTTCTTGTCAATCAGGAAATAAATTCCTTAACACTTGTATTTCTGGATTCTAATGTCTCTAATTGGATTTTACACTATCTGATTAACGACGTAGTTTATAGACTACTGTAAAAAAATGTGATACTTAAAAAGTGGAAGAGGAAATTGTGGGCTGTCAGCATTTATGGAAAAGGCCAAGACAACATTGAGTAATTTAGCATTTCTGCAAAATGGTAACGAAAAGCATAAAACCTGGTCAATGATGCCTCATTTGTGGTACTCTTGTTGTGTGTCTGGGATACAAAAGAAGACCCTGGAGTACTATTCTGAAGAATATTAAAATACGTAATGGTCTGTACTGAAAATGGATTGCAGTTTCAGGAAATTACAAAATAAAAAAGAAATCCAAATTTTAATTTAGAACCAAAAACAAAGTAATAGCTTAAAATTCAACCACAGACTGGTGATGAATAAAACTCTTACAGAAACAAGTACAAACACAAGGTAGAAAAGAATGACACAAAATAGTCCTGTTACTTCTGCAGTACCCATTTTTAGTGACAGTCTCATTTTAATGAAATCATATTTTCGAAAGATGTTCTGGCAATCCTTCAGACAGAAAGATCTTCTCATATATGAGGAGAAGGCAATCCTAAAAGAGTTATGGCTGCAGATATGCAAGTCTCTCTTTTTTCATGTAATCGTTATTGGAAGGTGAAGAAGACTGCCTGGAAGCTAATTTAAAACTATGACAACAGTAGAATCAGCAATGGCTGTGGGCTCTACACCTCTTCTTACAATGAAAATTTTCATAGTATTCAGGTCTTAGAATCATAGAACCATAGATTTGTTTAGTTTGGAAAAAACCTTGAAGATTATCAAGTCCAACCTCTGTCCTAGACAAACCAATGCAACATGAAATATTCACCTTTAGGTCAAAAGCTCTTGCATGCTATCTATGCAGATGTGGATTAAGAAATTTTGGAAGAAAAAGTTACTTCAGCTATTTGGAGGGCTCTTCATCTCTCCCACTGCAGAAAGAATCTCAGGGCCCAAGGCTGAACTGGTCACTTATCAATATGCATAAGATAATAAAACTGAAATTTAAAGATGGAGTTCATACTGTAAAGGAGCATGTTTGATTTCCAAAAGTTACAAACATTGAAAAATCATATACAAAATTAAAATACTGTACTATGCAGCTCTCAGTAATAGATTCACCTACTGCAGTACAGTTATTTTACTACTGGAATTATTATTGTTATTAATTTGATTTTTCATTCCTCTATGACATTGAATGTGACCACTTGTCAGGCCTCCTCTGGTCCATTTGGCCTAAGTTCCTGCCTGCTGCCCATGTCCAACAAAGACAGCCTCTCGTGCCCTGTAGCCAAGGGTGGGGAAGACCTTTTTCCCCAGGGTGAGTCAATAAAAAAATCTAATGAATGTAAAATAAAGTTTAATTAAAAAGTGAAAAGAAAATAAATAAAAATTAAAATTTAAAATAAGAAGTAAAATGAAAAAAATTAATTTAAAAGTAAATTAAACAGGAAAGCAAAGTCAAGCAAAGTCAAGTAAAAAATAAAAATAATGTGGAACAAACAAACAAAAAAACTACCCCAAAGCCAACATACCATATATAGGACCCCCATATATATATTGTTTCCCAAAGGAAACAAAAAACCCAGAACATAAAACCAAAGTAAAACCAAAAGAAACCGAAGAAAACCAAAGTAAACAAACACAACAACAGAAAAAACAAAACTCCTAATCTGAAATCCTAACACAAGACTGTAACATAACATGAAATAATGCAAAAACCAAAGCAGAACAAAAGAAGAGAAACCCGAAGTAAACAAAAATTTAAAACCTCCACCAAACACAATGTGCAACTCCAATGTAAAACAATGTATAAAATCTAAAAAAAGAAAAGCAAAATAAAAGAAAACTTAAAAAGAAACCAATGTAAGCCAAAGGAAATAAAAATTTAGGAAAATCCCAAAAGTAAACCCCCAACATAAAACTCAATGTAAAACATAAAACCCCCAATAAATAAAACTCCAACAGAAAGGGGAAATAAAAAATAAAATCAAAGTAAAACAAACAAATAAACCCCCAAGGAAACCAGAGTAATCTAAAGTAATCCAAAGTAACTCAAATTAAACAGAAAAAACCCAAATTAAATGTGAAACCCAATTTAAAACAAAATTAAAAGCAAGCTAAAAGTAAAACAAAAAATAAAAAATACCCAAACAGTAAATCAAAACAAACCAAAGGAATCAAGTCAACAACCCCCCCCAAAAATAAAATCCCGATATGAGACCACAATGTAAAATCTCAACATTATAAAATAATAAAATTCCCAAAGAAAGCCATACTTAAAAATAAACCAAATTAAAAAAAAGAACAAAAAAAATAAACCAAATTAAAAAAAAGAACAAAAAACTAAAAAGTAAACCCCTTATGGAAAACAAAACAAAACCAAAACAAACAAACAAGGAAACAAAAAAACCCCACAAGTAAAACAACAGAAAAAAAAAATCAAAATAAAGAGTAAACTAAACCAAGTAAGTAAAGGCAAACAAAAGTAAATTTAAAAAATCAAGCAAAATTAGGACCCTAACAATGAGCACCAAAGTAGAATCTTAACTTTGAACCCCAAAATTTAGCCCCAATGTTGAGCAAAAATAAAAAAAGTAAAACAGATAATAAAAATACCAAAATAAAACCAAGAAAAAGAAGGTAAACAAAAGTAAATAAAAAGATGGAGAAAACCTGTAAAGCCCCAATATCCAACAAAAAAAAAAGAAACCCAAAATCGAAAGCAAAATAAAAATTAAAAACCCAAACAAGAAAATACAAACAAACTAAACAAAAAGTAATCTCCCAACATAAAACTCCATTAAACCCCATCAGAAAATGAAATGCAAACAAAATGTCCCACAAAAGACCAACATAAATTTTTTAAAAAAAGAAAACAAAGAAAATAGCTAAAAATATAAAATCCCAATGTAAACCACAAAATTAATCAAACAGAAATAAATCAACACAAAAAACCACCCCACAACATAACCAAAGTCAAAGAAAAGGACAAACCTAAAAGTCAATGTAAAGCCCCAAAGTAAAATCCTAAGGGAAAAAATCAATATAAAACTAAAAATTAAAAACAGAAAATAAACAAATAAAAACAGTCCATGAAATTGACCCAAAGAAAACGCAACAAAAATTTACAAAAACCCCAGAAAAAGTAGAACGCCAATGAAAAATAACATAAATCCTACAAACAAGTAGAACAAAAAAAAAAGACAAACAAAAATAAACCGCAATAAAGTATAAAACCAATGTAAAACATAAAACAAAATAAAATTCCCAGAAGTAAAACAATATATGTGAAACAAAGAAAACCCAACAAAGTAAACCAAAATAAACAACAAAATCACAAACAAAATTATTAGCCCAACTTAAAAACACAGACCCCAATATATGAGCTCAGCATACACCCCAACCTAAAAGCCCAGCATAAAACCCAGCACAAAAGAGAATAAAAAACTAAATGCAAGTAAAACAAAAAGCAAAAATACTTCCACCAAGTATTCCAAAGTAAGCAACAAAACAAATAAAATGTAAAACCCCAGAGTAAAATCCTAGTATAGAACCCCAACATAAAATGTAAAACAAAAAAACCCCAACAGACTAAACCAAACAAATGAATAAGTATAAACCAAACGTAAAACTCCAACCCAAGCCCCAAATATACAACTCCAACGAAAAATAAAAATATAGAAAGCTCTAAAATAATGTAAAACAAAAAAAAAGACAAGTAAACCCAAGTGAACCGAAGAAAACAGTAAACAAAGTCCAAACAAGAAGTAAAGCACTAGTGTTAAAACCCAATGTTAAAACTCAAAAAAAGTAAAACAAGAAATAAAAAATCGACCCTAATTAAGCAAAACAAAAAAGTAAAGCAAACCACAATACAGTAAAAAATAAGTTAAAAAATAAAGAAGTAAAAGAAGTAAAAAGTTAAGTAAAAAAAGGTTTAAAGAGTAAAATATTAAAAAAATAAGTTAAATTGAAGTAAATATAATAGTAAAAATAAAGTAAAATACATTTTAAAAATAAAGTAGATTCTTAGAATGGGTAAGGTTGGAAGGGAGCACAGTGGGCCATCTGGTCCATCCTCCCTGCTCAAGAAGAGTCATCTGACAACACATGGCATAGAATCATGTCCATGAGGTTCCTGAATATTCCCAGTGAGGGAAACTCCTCAATCTCTCTGGGTAACTTGTTCCAGTGCCTGGTCACTTGCACAGTAAAGAAGTTCTTCCTCATGTTCAGGAGGAACCTCCTGTGTATCAGTTTCTGTCCATTGCCTCTTGTCCTATTGCTTGGCACCACCAATAAGAGCCTGTCTCCATCTGCTTGACACCCACCTTTCAAATACTTATAAACATTACAAGGTCCCCTCTCAGCCTTCTCCTGGATAAACAGGCACAGCTCAGACTTTCCCAAGAGAGGTGCTCCAGTCCCCTAAACATCATACCCCTCTGCTGGACTTGCTCCAGGAGCTCCATGTCTCTCTTGTGCTGAGTAGCCCAGAACTGGAAGCAGCACTGCAGATGTGACCTCACTAGGAGGCCACATATAGTCAAGTAGAGGGGCAGGATCACCTCCCTCGACCTGTTGGCAATGCTCTCTTCCTAATGTACCCCAGGATTCTCTTGGCCTTCTTGGCCCCATGGGGCCACTGTTGGCTCATGGACAGCTTGCTGTCCATCAGGACCCGGAGGTCCTTCTCAGCAGGTTGGCCCCCAGCCTGTACTGGTACTTGGGGCTGTTCTTCCCCAGGTGAAGAACCTTCATTTGTTGGTTTTGAATTTCAGAAGATTCTTCTCTGCCCATCTCTTTAACCTGTTGAGGTCCCTCTGAAAGGCCACACAACTCTCTGAGGTATCAGCCACTCCTCCCACTTTTGTACCACCAGTGAACTTGCTGAGGAGATTTCATCCAAGCCACTGATGAACAAGTTAAACAATACTGGGCCCAGTATAGAACTCTGGGGGACACCGCTAATGACAGGCCTCCAATTAGACTCTGTGCCACTGATTACAACCCTCTGGGATCTGCCATTCAGCCAGTTCTCAATTCATATCACTGTCCACTCATCCTGTCCACACTTCCTGGGTTTGCCTAAGACGATGTTGTAGAGACAGTGTTGAAAACCTTGCTGCAGTCAAGGCATCCACTGCTCTCCCCTCATCCACCCAGGTAGTTGTTTTACTGTAGAAGGCAGTCAGATTAGTCAAGCATGATTTACCTTTAGTGAATCCGTGCTGACTACTCCTGATCAGCTTCTTGTCATCCACGTGGATAGAGATTGCCTCCAGAATGAGGCACTCCATCACTTTTCCAGGGATTGTGGTGAGGCTGACTGGTTGGTAGTTCCCTGGGTTCTCTTTCTTGACCTTTTTGAAGACCAGGGTGACATTTGTTTTCTTCCAGCCCTCAGGCACCTCTCCTGATGATCACGACCTTTCAAAGATGACTATGAGTGACCTGACCATAATGTCCACCAACTCTCTCAACACTGGTAGATGCATACCATCAGGGCCCATGGAGTGTGGATGTCAAGTTTGTTCTGGTGTATTCTGACCAAATCCTCCTTGACCAAGGGAAGTTCTTTCTCCCAACATTCATATACCCTGGTCTTCTGGGTCAGAGATCCCTGAGGATGGGTCTTATCAGCAAAGACTGATAACTTTCACGTTCCATAGTCTTTAGCTGAGTAGATGTGTGTGCCTAAGAATGAGGTCTACAGCAACCAACATAGTGAATGGGGAAAGAGCTAAGGTAGGCTTTAAAAATCTTCACAGCTGGAGTCCTACAAGTCTACTCCTTCTGCACTTGAGATAAAAAAACAGAAGAGCAACCTCTAAAAAACCTAAGAGCCAAATCAATTATTTCTCTTTCTCAGAAATTAATTCAGCTGCTATTATAGGAGATAGTATCGGGATATTTCACAATTTTCAATGCATTTATCTTCCCAGTATCCTTGAACTATAAAAGAAGCATAATTACTGACACTGTACAGGGAAATTAGGGGAATTGCCACAGTCATTGAAGAAGACTATGACAATGTAATAAACTGATTGGTTCTAAGAGTCTTGACAAGAATCTAAACAAAATGATTGCATTTTTTTCTGCTTCCTTTTTCACACTTCATTCTTCAATCTGTTTGTCTGTTCCCTTTGGTAAAAGAAAGAAAGGCAATCAGGAGTTCAGTCAGAGAGATCAATAGGAATGCACAGAAGAAAAGAACACAAAGAAACAAGTAACTTTAAAGAAGCTTAAGTGAAAGGAAAAATTTGATTTCCTTATTTTAAAGAAAAAATCAGATACAGTACCAGGTAGGAAAGGCTACAAAACAAGACAGAGTGCTTATGGCTGTAGATTTATTTACAGAGAAACTACTTGTGGTCTGTGCTGGCTTGGTACATGACTGAGGAAAAGGAAATGACAACAAAAACATCGTTAGCAGCTCAGTGGTGAGCCAGATATACCCAGTACCATGGGGCAGCACTCTTGTTCTCAAGCAACATTCTTATTCCCCCCCTTAATCCTGGGTTTCTAAGAACCAGGATAATTTCAATGACAGCTTCTGCTGTATATCTTTGGTTTTGTATGCTAAGTTTGCGTAAAGATTTTATTTAACAACAACTTGCCAGCCGTAGCTTCACATTTCCTGAAATTCCTGACATATTTTGTTGAGATCATGGATTTCTGTCTTTGCAAAAAAACCCCCATTTTTTAGCCAGTAATTTTGTACACTACATTACACAGAAATACGGCTGACTTTACAATTTAAAGAAAAATGTTAAAACAATACGTAGAAACCCATAATGAAAATAGAACTTTAAAAAAAAAAAATTAAAAATATTGAAAGGTTGTTCTGGCACTGTTCTCTTTGAACTGTGACATTTGCGTAGTCATCCTTCTTTTTCTTTAGAAAGAGAGATTTTTAAACCAATTTTAAATTTTTGCAATACTTAAAATATTAATGAGAAAGTTAACAAAGCCTATATTAAGGTCTGTATCATGTGTTTAATAAAATTGCTTCACAAGATTACATTACTGTTGCAATATTATTTTTTTATTCATGTGTAGAATATTATTTTTTTATTCATGTGTATTCATGTAGAAGAATTTATTTCTTGGTACTTTGTCTTTTAAAAAATCATTATTTCTTTCCTATGAGTAACTGGCAGGAATTTTCAACACAAGAGTTGCTTATTAGTTTTTTTAAATTAAGAAATCTCTCTCTCTCTTCAGGGATAGTTCCTGAAACTGGATTTTACCCTAGCATTCTTCAAAACAACCATTTCCAATCTAACAGCTAATACTCATATATGCCAGAAAATTATTAATATTAAATGCTAATCAGTCCATGAGAGCTATGACCAAGCAGATGATGACAAAAGCATCATGTGGAATTTTTATTTAAAATGAGTTTTCCTTGACCAAAAATAGTGCAGTAATAGGAATACTGAAGTCCACAGACCACCACATTTTAGTCAAATACTGTGCTGTAAACAAAATCTTCACACTTTTGATCTCTGATTTTACTCTTGTAACTTCACTGCCACTGCATTTCTCATGTGGAAATTTACCAAGTGTCTGGCATAACAAACAAATCAAAAGCACAGTTAGTTTATGCAGGCCGAAACAGGTGTGTTACTCTAACTATCTACAGCTGTTGTAGATGACAGGAGGCATAAATAAAAAAATTTTTAAAAAAACTGAAAAAAACCAAACAACCTGTTTGAATTCTTCTGCAGCTGCAGAGGATGTGGGACCAGATTCTGATTTTTTTTTTTTTTTTTAAAAAGTTCCAAATTCAAGATACACCAATTCAGAGGAAATTTTTTTGTGATTTAGAAAGTATATGTTACCTTTATACTGACTTTACTTTCAGATCTGCCTTGCAAGGACCTTAACTACATAAAAGGCATTCTGAATCTTCTGTTGGAGTAAGTTCAACACAATTATTAAGACTCACATTTTAGGTCCCTGATATTGACATTATTCAGAAATGGGCATTTCTTACATCGGGTAAACTCATCCAGACCCAAATTTCTACCTTTTCTTTGGAGCCGTCTGCCATGGGGGGGTCTTCTCACAGGGCCACTGGGAAAAGAAACGCTGCTCAAAGACTGTTGTGAAAACCTGAGCCTTTCAGAGACCACCTGGTTCTCTGCCACCTGGTAGCAAGGTATGTGAAGTAGCTCCCTGGTTTTTCAACCACACTCATAAAATAATAATTTTTAACACATAATAAAACCAGACACTGATAATAAAACCACCACTGACACTAATGACATGCAGCACAACAAAGTACGATGAGAATGCTGTCCAGACTCGAAATACGGATCACTAACTGGTATTGTAGACAGCTACAGTTTTATAATACCTTGCGGCAGACAAAAGTTTTTGCAATATTCAAGAGTACATTTTCTTTAAATTCTTCAGACGATGCATGGTTTTGATGCTGCTTAGCCTCAGTACAGGTCCTTGGCGCTTCAGATAATCGAAGTAAAATCTCAAATATAAAAATAATTTCATATGCTTCCACAGCTTCCATCCTCACTCTATCCTCCGCATCCAGTGACACACACAAATATAGAGTTAATAAGTCACTTGAAAGGTCTAGTAAGCTTATCCATGCAAAAAACATAGTTCCCCCCCAGAGGAACTGAACATTTAATATACTGGGACTAGTATAATATCAGTTCTGAAATGTACCTTTATTTTATTATCACCAGGGAAATCCCATGACTCCCCTCACCAGATTTTTGTCTTATTCTCTTTGAGAATCAAAGTTAAAATGCGGAAGTGTCTTTTCCACCATTTCTACTTATGCATTTATTCTAAGCTCTATAGAATACTTCTAAATAGGAAATGTTCTGGCACATAGTTCTGCAACTTGTTTATTCAGAAATCAAGTGTTTAAAAGAACATTTAAATTTAGGGTATTACTCTTCCCTGAAAGAGAAAGGAAACAGAGCAGTCAGTTGGGGTTTTGCTGTTTCCATGCTCAGAGCTTGGGTGGGAACTGAGCCTACAGGGAATTCTGAAGGCTGAACAGGAGGATTAACGGTCCATTGTAATACTGTGTTAGAATTCCATTCTGAAAGTAGTAATTTTGATTCACGTTCATAAAAAATACAAAATATGTTTTAAAGCATTACATAGTTTCTTGCTGTCTGGAGTAAATTTTAAACTATCAAGTGTAAAGGATTATAACAGAAAGACAGAAAAGTGTAATTTTAATACTACAGAACTATAAAGGAAATAAGTAATATACCACATAGAAATAAAAAACTGAACATTTCTGTAATAAATATTATTTAGATGGACAAGAGATTCCTTATTATTTGCTTATTCTTTTCCCAGATTTGGCAAATTGTGTGATGGACTACGAAACATGGGAAGTTAAACCATATTCTACAAATGTGTAAAGCACTATAGGGTACAAAAACATACTGGGCCAAAATTTAAAAAAAATTTCCAATTAATTTAGTAATAATGTGCTGAGTCATTTGATTATGTGTGATGCGTCATTTCAAATAATAGCTTCCAACATGCGAAAGAATCAATCTCTTATTTAAAAATTCATTGTAGATTTCTGGAAAATTTTGTGATCACACAAAAAAATCTGCTATATAAATGCTAGATAAATATCTAACACTTTTATATGTTCTCGTGGCTTGCTATTAATTATCTGGATTATAGTCATTCCTAGTCGTTCCGGAACTTTTGCAATATGTTTCAGACTTTGGCCAGCAGCTTTACTTTTAGTAACTTCTGTAGAGTTTATTCTACTATAAATGCAAACATTATATCCTGCATTTGACAAAGTCTAATACTACTTCATATTGCCTTTTCCCCCCAGAATTACTTCAAACACCGAACTGGCTCTGAAATATTAATGTTTTTGCCTCTGTGATAAGAATTCAAGCTCATAAGAGCTGGAAAGCATCTAGAACATAACAGTCACACGTGCTGATACAGTGTAATACAGATAGCTATTCAATTTCAAAAGAAGCTTGCTTGATAAGCAAACTAATATAATTTTATAGGCTGAGTTTACACAAGAACATTTGGAGTTGCGATCCATGCTGCCTGATTTCTGCTGTCCTAATTATTTTATCTTTTTCACAGTATGGTTCCCTCTAGTGATTCTTGTAAGGAAAGAGGCTACCTGATCCCTTAATCCAGATAACATTTTACAAAAGAAGATCCAAATTATTTTTGCTTACACCAGATGCTTTATGTACAATTGGGTATCAGGCAATAGTGACTGAAATATGAAACATGGAAATTCAATGATCTCCTCTGGAAGAATCTCTTACCTGGGGGAGCTAGCATGAAATGAGTTGTTTGCACAGTTGCTGCCACTGTGCAGTCCTGTCTCCTCCCCTTATGCAAACCAATGAATGTGTAAGCTGATTGCCAGCTATCCCTAGTGTCAGGCTCTGTAACAAGAAATGCAATGAGTATTTGATGGAAGAGAAGCAAAATCAGATTTAGCAGACTGGTTATAGCGGGCAAATATGTTAGCAAATGTACATATTATGCCTACAAGCTTGAATGCACTATGGTGATAAGTTTGTATAGGTAAAAGATAATAGAAATAGCAGAAAGTACAGATATAAAAAATACCAATAATTACCTATGACAATGACTTGCTATGTGGCATTCTGCAAGTTATGCAACTTATTATGTTTCAGTTTAAGATGCTATAACGTTTTGCCTAAAGTATCATACAAAATATTTTAATGTCTCATTGCTTATAAAAGATCCTGTACTTCTGTATTCAAAGAACATACACAGGAACATATCCTGTGAATCAGCAAAAATCTGGTGATTAGTCAAACTACAGTAATGAGATCACAGTTTAAAGAAAATGAAACTGTTGAATACAC
The DNA here is from genome assembly GCA_013397895.1 of Origma solitaria. Taxonomy (NCBI): domain Eukaryota; kingdom Metazoa; phylum Chordata; class Aves; order Passeriformes; family Acanthizidae; genus Origma; species Origma solitaria. The sequence continues at coordinate 928,974 of VZRL01002494.1, read as the reverse complement.
TGGCATTTTCATATATACCCTAGTGCATTTGGAAAGTTAGCAAAATTCAGGTAACATTCCCAGGTAGAAGTTTTCAAGAAGTTTTCAAGAAGTTTTCAACTCACCCTGTTTTGAAGGATAAGAGCATTAAATAGAATAACTGAAGCTCTTCCACACCAACCACCCTCAGTGCCACAGAACAGCCACTGGTGCAATCAAGTTATTATTCTGCAGTCAGAGCAGATGTGAAAAAAGTGTGGCAAGAAGACACAACTAAGTTACCCTAATTAAATTTTTGGCTAACATTTCCTATGCATCCACAAATAATCAGGATGTAACTACCCAGAAGACATGACTATTTATTCCAGATAATCAATAAAGCACACCCTAAATATCTAAGCCCACATCCAAGTGATGCAGCCCATCTCAACCAACAACCTTCTCCAACTGTTATCACAATTTCAGAGATTAAAAAACACTGATCACATTTTGGAATTCAATACATTATTATTATTATGAGACACAGTGTGATTGACATTCTCAAGGCTGGTCAAGTCATAACTAAAGTGCCAACCTTTGCTCTTGTAATAACTTTGCTTCCCATGCTACACTGTTCCTGGACATTGGAGACAGTCATAAGTCCTGAGAGGTTGGAAAGAGGTAGACTTAATTCTTCTGACTGCAAAATGTTCTTAATATAAACATCCTACGGAGTGCTTTGCTTGCAACAGTTATCCTCCGTGGGATCAGTTTCCTGCTGGTCAAATCACTTTACCCACACTCTGTCTCACAGGATGCTATCTGTTGGAGGACCTTCCGTGATTCTTTTTTCCTTCTGGACAACAAGCTGTCCACTGCTAACTTGTTCTATAGCTGTGGACACAATTAGGCATCCAGAGGTGCACCTCATCTTCAAAACTCTCCTTCAGGCCTTTCTTCATCAGTTACAGCTGCCCTTCTCATCACACTCCCATAATAGCAGTCAAGAAGAAATGCTGAAAAGAACAACACTTCAGTTTTGAGATGCCACAGGTCTGCTCTGTTATGAAGCAAGAAGAGCATGGGTTTTAACCTAAGATTGTTACCAGAGGTAAAAGAGAAAGCACAGGGGAAGAGACAGGATTCCTGTGAAGAAAGACAGATGAATGACAGAAAATGAAGAATAGAGCTCTTTTTCCTTAGACTCAGAAGTACAGAGGAATAGGAGAGAGCAGGCCGACCAGCACTTGTGCCTAATGCCAAGAGACAGGAATGAACAAGGTTTCTTTGGCAAAAGATACCTTTACTGAACATTCTTTTTAAGTGAACAGCCAGCTACCAAAAGTTACCTATAGAGAACCACAGGACTCTGTGGTTAGATTGGGAGCAGACATTCACATCCCAGACTGAGCCCTAGAATCTGGCACATCTCTCATGGACCAGATGCTGAGATGTGCATGCTACTGTCACAGAGATGGCACATTCAGAATTTGGATTACATTCTGTTCACAGTGCCTTGTATTTTGCTGGAAAAATAATGAAGATTTTAATGTATTCACAAAGGGCAACATTCCCAGTATCCTGGAGTCTGTCAATCTGCTAATGCCAGGCAATAATCTGGCTATGTGCTGAAAGTGTGATGAGGATGACTGCAGCAATGTCTCTATGCACTTCAAGTGACTCTGTATATTGAAAACATGTTGAGGAGCAAATATATCCTAGAAGAGATCACAGGATCTCTGTATGGCTCTGATGCTCAGCCTAGGGTGTTCAATGCAGGCCTAGCTGCTACATGTAAGAATACGAAGAACAGACACAGATTAGTATTTCCACCTGGCTCCACTCATTCCTCTTCTCTGAATTGCAAGTTGAGTGGGAATGCATCTAAGCAGGAACACTACCTAGTTTCCAGGTTATGTCTCTCGCTCACACACACCTCCTCCTGACCCCAAATATTCCCTTCATTGTTTCTCTTTTACCCTCACCAACAGAAAACATCTCCCCTGCTAACCTTATCACTTTCCTCACCAGGTCCCCCTGCTGTATTCTGTCAGTTCCTTTCTACAGTATGTGGCCAGCTGCCTTATACTGATCTATTTATACTAATCTGCTACTAAAATACTGTGAAAAATCTGTCATTATCTCCTATCTTTCTTAACTCAGATTATTCACTAAGTCAGCCAACATGCATTGGGGCCTCCACTTGCACACAGACCCTTGAATGTCATGGATATTGCAGGCATTCAGGATTTTTTGTTGTATCACAACTCCATTAAGTGTGGCATTTCAACAAGACATTGTAAAAGCTTGTCCGTATATCTTAAGCACTTCCAGTCTAAAGAAGGTAAACACACAATAGATAAATAGACAGAAAGACAGAAGCAAATTGCACAAGCTAAAAATGCAATTCAACAGAAAAAGTACACATTCTAGACTTTGGAGTCCACATCCACAAGCTCCTCAGCAGAAAAATTCAATTCGCAATTATGCGGACTTTAAGACTCAAGTAGCTTTTTTAGTACAGTGGTATAATGAGTATTTACAGCAATCACAACTGAAAACTTTCCAGTCAGGTTCTTCCTCAAAGATCTTCTCTACTGCAATTTCTACTTTTCCTCCACATTCTACACAGATTTCTTTGCTAGAAAAATAACTTCTTTCAAAGAGAAAAATTTTGGAAATACTCTCAAATTGTGTAGAAGTGTAAAAAGAATTGTTTCTTCAGGAGTGTAATACTGTGTTAATTAATTAGATCAATCTTCTTTAAAAATATTCAAAACTCTAAGTTCCGTCAGTTAATGCTTCTCCCTCCATGTTACCCATATACTATAAACCTTGCAAACTGGCTAGTGAAATCCAAACTGAAAATTTTTCTCCTGTCTACTACTGGAATAAAGAGTTACCTCAATTAGCCTAAAATAATGTTGAATACAATTACTGAAATGCAATCTTAATCAGTCTTTGTTCAAAAAGTGGTGTCTCCAATCTTTATTATCATACATCATCACTTTTTTGGGTAGTCCTCTGGCAGCTGTGAACAAAGCTTTTCAGCCATTTATCTATTTCAATCACAATAGGCTGAATCATCACCATCTCTAGCTGGACTTTTAACTGTGCACACGATCCATAATAAAAGAGTTTGCTAGAAAAATGCAAATTTTCCATCCTAATTTTTAAAAATCCTTCCACAAATTTGAAAATAGTAAGCTTGTTTGGGGGTTTTCTTAAAAGTATTCTCTTTAGTCATTAGAAAAGGTTTTTCCTATATTTTGTCTAAATAGATACTAAGAAAGCCATGCTACAAGGTATGGCTGAAGTTTAAATGAGATTCCAGGACACTTTCTGGTCATTGTTTGAGAAAGAAACAGGAGAAAGAAATTAGTGCTAGAAAAGATCACTGAGAAGTTACATGGAGCATGAAATCCAGGTTTTGGTTCTGACCAAATATCTCTTCAGATGACATGGAGTCTTTGGTTTTTGCATAACCCCATGGGAATCAGTAATAAAAAAAATCATTGTGCTCAATTCAGAGAATTTTTATTTAAAGCAATGATTTCTGTTGACTTTTCTTTAATCTTCAGCCTCAAATATACCCTTACTCCATAAAACTTGATATGAATATACAAAGTGAAATGTCCTTACTAGTTTTTCTACAGATGGTTTCAAAATATGCAGCAGAAAAATCAGCACTGACGCTGCAAATGAGGTTAACCCTTCTGAAGCAGTGGATGTCAATATGCAGAGGGCTTCACAAACACCAGGGTGGTCAGGGCTGAGATCAGTTCAGATGCTTTGCCAGCTGGACCATTTTCTCCAAAAGTATTCTGATTACTCTATCTGAATTCATTTCTATCACAATCACTGCTATAGGGACCAGAGGTATGTGTTCAGAGTGTGCAGTAGCTACAGTTTGACCTGAAGCACCCCACACTTCTGATTTCTAACAAAAAAGGGATTGCACACAGTACTCCTAATTGCAACCGCAAATTTTTTTTATGCCTCTTCTTATTTGTTGATTTGTTGCTGGAAAAGACAAAATTAGCATGTGATATTCTGTGATTATCAGGCAGTGGTTGATACTGTTCCTTTCTTTCTTGCAGAAGTTGCAAATTGTTTCTTGTTCCTTTTCTTTGAAAAAAAAAAATAGAAAAAGCAAAGAAAATGGAGCATTTTGAGTAAGAATAGGGAAGGGAAGCATTCTTTATCAAAAAAGTTTAAAAAGTTTCACATAGGATTTCTGAAGAGAACTGAGGCTCATCCTTGCATAAAGACACAGAATAGCACAAGGTGAGTGCACAGCCTTAATTTCCAAAGCCATTTCACACCATCAAGCACAGGACACAGATATATGGATAACAGCACTGGGATATACTGTGCCAAGAAGAAACAATGATTTGGCAAAAAATTTCTGTGGGTTTTGGCAAAAAAAATAAAGTTGCACCCCTAGTTCAACCCACCAAAACCTGACCTCAACAAGTCATAATAGCTGTACTCTAGTCCCCCACTTATTTTTTTATAGATCAATTATTTAATACAACTGCCTTTTTAAAGAGGTTCTGTGGCCTCCACTTGCTCATTTGTGCAGACAAAAACACATCATACTGAGATCTCAAGTGTTGAAGCAATTAGAAAATGAGAAAGATGCCGTTCTAGGATTTTCAGGGACATTCTACTTCACAATCTTTAATTTTATAATTAGGATAACTCCAAATGTGTTTATAACCTTAAGAATGTCAACATGTTTCCATTATCTACTCTGTACATATTATTTTGAACCTACTTCACAGTGGAGAGTATATTAATGTATTTATTTCGATTCTGATAAAGTGGCCCTTCAGATACTTAAGGACTTAAAGCCTTCATAGAAGTCTTGAACAAAAAAGTGTTTAAAAACACTGAAAAATCATTAAATGTTAAATAAGGACTTGCATATATTTTCATTGGTTCATTAGCATTTTTTGATTAAAAATGACATGCAAAATTTACAAAGAGAACACTAAGGGTCTAATACTCTCTGGCACTTAACAGTTCACCAGGGCATATTTTTCATTTTAAATAAAAAAAGAAGTAAAAGAATAGAAGGGAAATAAAAAGCTTAAAAGAAAAAAAGGAGAATGAAATTCATTTTATCTTGCTTTGAACATGATGGGCAGACATGATAGATGACAGCTCTTGTACATTCTCTATTTCTGTCTGATGGAGGGTCAGTCTCAAAAAGTGACCTATTATGTAGCGATCTGAAAAATGGATCTCATGGGAGTCATGCCCTTTTACATTATTCTGAAAGTCTCCAACAACTAGTACCCAGTCTCTCTCCCCTCAGCTTTCAAAAGGCCTCAAAGTTGATATGGCTGGCCTCAGGCAGGTACTCATTGAGTTGTGCCTTTAAAACTGCTTGATGTTTTACAACTGTGTTCTGAAAAGGAATTATGTAAAAATACCCTCTTGCTTATTCCTCATTTGCTATCTTTTTGCAGTAAAAACCGCACTGTGTCCTTCTGAAACATTATTTCTTTTCTATTCTTAATTGTTTCATCATTTTCACACAAAGTAAAAAAAATGGGATTATACTGGACGGTTGCAGTGGTATTATGTCAGACAGTCACATGAGGGCAATTAATTCCATAGCCATTGTAATGCAGAGATCAGATATGCTGCTGCCCATGATGTGACCTTCACAGTTCTTTCAATCATAAGTTCTGCCTCTCACCCAAATTCAAATACTCAGATCCCAGCTGCTTTCAGGTATATAGTTCCCAGGCCTGCAAGGGATTTTAATCACAGTGCCTTCCACCCTGTATTTCAAAAGGAGGGGAAGGAATTCACTGATTCATTGGGTGAACCTCTTTGCATCTCCTGAAATGGATAAGACGAGAGAAGCAGCACACACAAGAAAATAAAATATAATTATACATCTTATTTGGAAGCTAATGACACTGGATATGAAAATGAGAAAACATATTTCTACACAATAGCAAGCTTTTAAGTCCTGTATCAAGTTATAGCTACCACATGATTTATATGTATGATTTTAGACTCACAAAACCCAAAATGTCACAATTTTCTGTAATGAAGTTCTATAAATCTAAAGCCAAGTGAAGTTCTATAAATGTAAAACCAAGTAGATAGAATTCTTATCTACTAGGAATAAGTTGTTAAATATATTTCTCTATTTGTTTGTTCAATAAAAATCTAAGCCTTTTTTTCCTCTGAAATCATTAACCAGATTTCTTTGCAAACAATTTTCCCTCTTTAGAGAGAAAAATTGCACATTCTTGTGCATTTGAACAGGATTTTTTCAGATCCACATAACGCTTGTCAGTATTTGTTTGTACAATAAGTAACACAGTGGGAGATGGAGCGACGCACAGTGGGAAATTAGGGTGCTCACCTGATTCGTTTGGTATTCGCTTTTACTTGGCAGAACCAACACCAGTTGGGAGCTCGCACTGAATAAAGTTATTTGTGGAAAATTAGTCATCCATAAGGTCAAGAGAAAATGTCTTTTTCTAATTAACTCAAGTGCCATAGATTTTAAAACTTAGAGTACAAAATTGTGCCCATGAAAAACCACAACTTGATGTTTTGTATTATTCTGAAGGTGCTTTTTTTCTTTTTCTTATTCATTTGAAACAAATTACCAGCTTTCAAAGAATCATTTTTATACTGACAAAACTGAAGCATCTCCTGCAAATCTTAACAAATATTTTCTTATGTAGGCTACTATGCAGGACGATAGTTGATTCATGCAAAACTTAAAACCCATGAGTAATTCCATTCAGTTTAAAGGGTATTACTCATACCCTTTAATGAAGATACACATTCAAGTATCTTGACGACTCTTTAGAATATACAGGGTCAATTAGGGAACCAGGGACTTTTCATGTGGGCTGATCACCAACTTCCCCTGCTCCTCCCCTCCCCCCAAAGTCCATTTTTGAATCACTGAAGCCTCTTAGAATTCTAAACAACTCATACATCAAAAAAATAGCAAAATAAAGAAAGAGAGTTGTAAAACCAAACCACACTATGTTGCTGAATTATGAAGCAGACTGTGTAGGATATTGTTAACAGGGGAAAAAAAGCAGACTGACTTACCTTTTCCTAAAAATATATATTTCACCTTGCATCTGTGTGCCCAAGTCTCTCTGGAATTTTAAGAATGTGATGCATAACTAATTTTAAAACAACAATATTGCAGTCTCTTTTTCTGAATGTAATTTAAGTGTACACTTGTGCGAGTTTTGGGCTGTTTTTTTTTTTTTAAATGGCAAATGGAAGACGGACCCATACTGACACCAAGAAACACCAAAGAAATCCCCTGGGAAAGGCCCAACATAGGTCATTACACCCACTGTCCCTCCATCTGGCTAAACAGAAGCAAGAAGTTTTCTAGTCTGCCACCTAATTAATAAGAGCACAATTCCAGAATTCATTTGCAACTCAGTACTAATGAGTATATATTGACAGGAAGAGTTTCTATTTTAGACATATTAGTGAATATAATTGTATTCCATTCCCAGTGATTGGCATTTTGGATCACACATCATGAAAGAGGGTGGAGATAAAGTTTTCCTCTCTGAAGAAATTCAGTGTTGGATACCAGGGTTCCACAATAACAGCCAAATCAAATTGTTGGAACTTAACACTGTGAAGCACTTTTCTTTCAAATTACTTGATGATTTTGAAAACCTGAATCCATCTCTTACTGTCTGTTTTTTAATCCATATGGAGCATCAGTCCAAACCAAGATCTAGAATTAAAACTACTAAAACATATTGGAAAATCTTTGCAAAGAAAGAAAGAACAAGAACTAAAGTTAACTCTTTTTAAAAAGCAGTATCATTTTCCCTCTTTGTATTTATAGGAATTCAGATGTATCAACTGTATTTTCCCACAGGTTTTCCATTCTTTATTAACCTGTGAAAGATTTAAATAACATAATTTCTTACGTTGCTTTTAAATATACAATGGCAGACAGTGTTTGCCAAAAGTTATGTGCATTTCATATTTATAAATAATTTTTAAAATAACAAGCATCCTGATACTTTCAAATAAAGAGTCTTTACCTGTTTGTGTACCACAATAGTCCTTCTCTTGTTCTGTGTATTGTCTTCAGAGGTATTAACCTCTGAAGGACAGGAAAACAACACTGCAGCTTGTGTGATGCTCAGGAACAAGGATTTTAAATGCCTCACTGAGGGTGAAATAGAGAATTGCATGACATTCCAGTGGAAAGAGATGCTAAACACAAATATCAACACAACATTCAGAGGCCCATAAAAGAATCAGTGAACGCAATACCAGGCATTTTGAAGGCAACGATTCCTTTCACACAAGTTTTCAGACTACCTTAAAACCCTAAGCCCTCTGGTAAGATTGAACTATTAACTGTGATGAAGCATATGTGTGTAACACTTCACAAGTGGCAAAGCTGGACAAAATGACATACAAGACAGCTGAATATGTTAAAGCATATTCATGAAGGAAGATTGGTTAAGGAAACAGAATATATATACATGTTATCAGTAATAAAATCCCTTTCCCTGACAATCTACAAATTTACATGTCACTATACAGTGCCAGTCATTAAAGTCTTTAAAACTGCCACTTAAAATGAGTGTAATTTAAATATCACAGTATTTTCCTTTCTTTTCTAAGGTTAACTACGTAGAAGCGACAAATGTGAATTTGTACAGGTGTGACCAGTGCAATTGTAGTTATACAGAGCAATTCACAGAAACACACCTTTACCAGAAAGATATATGTAATTTAAATTATTTTTTCTCACCGAGCGTCCAGAGTCAGTGACTGGGATCTGAGAGTGTTGCATCCTTGATTGTACATGTGTGCAGCTAGAAAGTTTCCAATGAACTTCCAATTTAAATACAAAGCGAGTGAAAAAAAAGTCCTTATCACTTATCATGGTGGCATAGAGAGATAAATCAGCTCCTCCAAGCACAGGCAAAATGATGACCTGATCACAGGAGCAGATTTCCCTGGGACATCCCAGAAAACAGTGCCAGGACCCGTGCTGCTTACAGCAGAGTCTGACACTGGGCATCAGTCTGCAAGTGATTATAAGGAAGCAGGTACACTTTGGGCAAGGTCTAAATTTTGCTTTCACCTGCTAAACCAATATATGGAACTTCTCCTTTTAGCAGGCAATACTAGCTTGGTCAGTATTTTTTAAACTGGGATTTTCTAAAGCCAGTTTTAATGCTATTCAGTATATAATAGTATGCAAAATCACAGCAAATAAAGTTACATTAAATTTTTACTAAAGTGTAGGTCCTGATTCTGTCTTCATCCTTACCTGTGTCAATGCCTGCCCGGAACTCTGTTCAGTATACAGTCATCTACAGTCACAACAAAACCCTACAGTTGAACACAATATTATACACTCTAAGGTAAGATTTTTTCCTAATCCCCTAATACATCGTGTCAAAATACCAATGCTTGTACATGTAAGTATGAGCGTATTGCATATTTGGAGATTTCAGGACACGTATGCCAGCATGAAAATACACTCATTTACATGCTAGGAGACATTATGGTAAAGATAATCAAGGATACAGACATATGGATACAGCAAGCAAACCCTCTTCAATACAGGAATTTTTTTACCAATATGAAGACATGTTAGTAGATTAGAGATGATGTTCCCTATATTGAAGAGAATTTCAATCTACACAACTACAGGACAAACCTAATTTATATTTCCTAGGTCCAGGATTTGCTAGCAAAGGAAAAAAATGAAATCTGTTTGATGCAGCATGCCCTTTCTATCTTTCAAATAAAGAAAGAAGTCTTGACAGTCAGAAAAAATATAATATTTATCTTCTGTAATTTATAAAATAGCTGTACATATAATTAATGATCTGAAATATTTAAAATTAAATATTCAAATTATATTTGTGTAGAAAAGATGGACCCCTATGAACTAAGCATTTTTTAAAATCATTTTATCTCACTGTAAAAATAGTAGAACATTTAGAAGAGAACACTGAAAGAAACAGCATTGGTGAAAGCTGCGGTTTGTAATTGCAAAGTTAATTATCTTTCCTAAACCATCAGTTGTCACTTAGATAGACCAGATTCTAGCAGGCTCTCAGGGGACTGACTTTATTTCATTCCTAATGGCTTGGGACCCACCATTTTGCTGTCTCTGAACATTTGGTCACTGAATGCACCATTTATGGAGTATTGTTTAATTAAGGGCAAATTAAGAGAACTGTGCACAGAATTTAATTTCATATCCTGTGTAAATTCTTTTAAAGAGGGTACTAACTATAGGCATTATAACTTTTCATTATCCACTGTTTCTACAAGGTATTGACAATTTATTGTTTGCAACAGTTAAGAGTTTTGTTTACCCTTTGGGGAATTCTGCTGGCACTGCAGTTTTTTTCCTCATCATTCCATTAACCCCCTATATGCCACATTCACTATTTTGTGATCAGCCATGTATTTTAAAATGCACTTTTTTCACATATGTTAAAACAGACTTCCATAACAAAAAGAAAAAAGGCTAGAAGTTAAGATGTATTGTATGCATGTGCATATAGGGCCCACGTGCAACAGGAATTCCTACAGGACCAGTGTAGACTACATTGTAGGCAGCCAAAATTCACAGAAACTCCTTATGCTGTTGCCTCTGAACAGAAAGTGAGAAAACACAAAGAGCTAGACTATTCAATGTTGTACAGAACTGCCCAGTATCTTCTTGGAAGAAACACTTGCACATTTTGGGTGCAGTTTCCATTAGCCGGTCCTTCAGCTACTGCATGTGACCTGAGGAAGTTTGCTTTTCCTTCTCCCTCACTCTCACCCAGTCTTTCTGGGTGAGAGCTTCATAATCTGTTTGGACTGTGATACAGTACAATGGCTGGAAAGTCAACGACATAAAGAAATTAATGTTTACTGAAATCAACTAAAAACTGTATTCACTAATGATAAAGTTATTGCATCTGGAGTGAAGAACCAAGTCCATTTTATTATCATAAAAGCATATAGCTTGAAAGTAGTTATTACCAGTCTGAAAGCAACAACCGGTCTCCAAAGAAAGCCAAAACCTGTTTCTAGAATATTTTAATAATCATAGAGATGCACACTCTAGAGCAAAGGTACTCCAAACAGTACAGAGCACAGCTTATATATACCCCACAAAGCTAGTTCTAATCTATATAGAGCACAAGCATGGAGAACAAGTAACTGTCAAACATCCATGGTGTACTTTACAGAGTGAGAGGAGCAAATAAAAATGAAGGCTACTACCAGAAAAGAGGTAGAAATGATTATCAAAGCTCAAAGACATCCACTGTCCTAATGCGAAACCAGTGGCAATACTTCATTTTTTCAGGAAGATTGCATAAAATTATTCAGAGAGTTTAATCAGGCAAAGCTAGTGACAACCATGAAGAAAGGAACACTGTTTTCAGTCCACCGTAAGTAATCTCCACTTCACCTGCTGTTCTTGCTTCAGGCTATGGCTACTTTGGCTGAAGAACTTTGATATTCACCCCATTTCCTTCCTCATACTTCTGTTCCAAGAGGAGAACAGTGTATTGCAGCAATTGCAAAGCGACTTCAGAATATACCAACCGGGATACCCCAAAGACAAGTATTCCAGGTTAAATTGCTATTTCTATATTTCAAGAAAACAACTTAACAACTGGTCTAGGACTGGAATATGATAGAGGTCTCTGCTCTCTGTCTTATGTAATTAAACCTGTCTTAGTCTTTCACTCACTCCCTTAAAGATATAAGATCCTTGATGTGTACTAGTACTGCAAGTAAATTAGTATAGGATCCTAATAAAATTAATGTTGTTTACATATCTTTACTTCCTAGCATTTTTCCACCATTTTTTTAATGGTGCCAAAGTTGATAATGCAAATCAGTAGTATATATTTAAAAGCCCAGACCATAAAGGATTGTTGTTGTTGTTGTTTCTCTCTAGATATAGCTGCTTATTTCTGAGGAAACTGTATCTTCAAAGCATGTCTTACTGGAGAATGAAGCATTTAATTTTTTTTAAGGAAGCTCATTTGTCTGCTTAGAAAAAGCATATGAAATTTCACTGCAAAAGTAATTATAAGACAAAATTAGCACTAAGAATGAAAGGACAATCTTAATGATGACTATAGCATCACTGGCATGACATTATAATACTGTAAGAATTACACAGCATCCAAAACCTGTCAAATGAGATTTAGGAATATAGTTTGGAAGTTATCCCCTATTGAGTTACTGTCCATAATTCTGATACAAATCCTGTAAAGTGTTCGTGTGAGGTAGTCCATATGCTAAGGGTAGCATATAATTTCAAAGCTGTCAGTTTTAATTTCTGTTTTATTAATTTTCCCATAAGTCTACAGACATACATTTCAGAGGATATATATCAAGTAGATTCTATCCACACAAAGAAGCAATAAAGCAATGGCTTATTCTGACATGCTTCACCACGAAGAGCTCACACATTGGAAGAAATAAGTGTAAACACCATGTTATGAGAAACAGGTGGGAAGATTTCGAAAACCTGGAGGACCAGAGATGAAGGACAAGGGCATGAAGTACGGATTCAAGAGGAAAAGATGGATTTTTGTGTGTATACATAGGGAGAACAGAGGGGAGAACCTGTATTTGAATAACAGGTCTATGGCTGCTCAAGTTTTCCAGTCCTACAATCACATTCGTGCCCTTAAAGGAAAACTATTACAGGAGTTTAGCTCTTTGTATGCAGCTATGACCACACTATCTGGAAAGAGAATCCCTAGATATATTGGTAAAATTCTGTCTGTGACTGACTGTGATTTGTTGAAAGAGAAATGATGTAGGAAAAGGTAAATGAAAAACAGGTCCAAACCTTTTATAAAAGTTCAGAGCAATCCAGTAAACATAAAAGTTTGCAGGAACTCATTGCCAGCTGTATTCTTTTCCAGCAAAATTTTTCGCCAAGGTTGATCACCTCTTGTGGCAAAGCTGTGAGAATCTGAAGTAATGCATTTAACACAAAATCAGTTTTCTTTATATTACACTGCAATTTGCACTGTAAACATAACCCTAAATCTTACATCTAAGGGGGAGGACTATGAAAATGCTCTGAACCCTGAATTTCCATATTTGCTTGAGAAAACAGCATGACCGGAAAACTGTGCCAGTGGATGATCCCATATAGACCATCGTTACCTTTATCATACATTTTTAATCATTAGTTCCCATGTCAAAGACAAGGCAACTCAGGCATAAGCTCTCTAGGTACACCTACACTGCCAAATAAAATAGGATGACTGAAAACTGGAATCTTGGTTGTTCATACAGCTTAACTTCTCTCTCACCTTTGTCCTAGCGCCAGGTATCATCCTGGACACAGTTTATTCTCATGACAGCTTCCAAAAGGTGTATGATGACACTACCAAGTATGCTTCCCTACCCTACATTAGAAGTCACTTTTCCAAGTGTACGTTTTCCAGCCAATTTGTCACCTCCAAAAAACCAAAACCACCAAAAAGTCATAAGGCATGATAACAACGGGAGATTATAAAATTATAAGACCAGTCCCTACTCTGACTGATATATTCTTTTACTAACTTGATAACACAAAAACTGAAGATAGGAGTTTTTTTCAAAAACAGCACAAGGCTTCTATTGAACATTTCTGATATGAATCACTGAAATAGCTTAATGATAGAATTTAATTAATTTCTAGATATCTCTCAATATAAGAGAGACAATTAGATCATGTGTAATGTAGGATTGGTTTTAAAATATGCTGGCATCATGGATCCCCATTATTAATGCAAATGCTTCATTTGTCCCCATGAATTAATGCAAATGGTTATATTTAAGTTAATACTGCATGAACAGTGCAGTATGTATAATACCACTGTAAAATACATTCATGTATTGAAGATAATTAAGTTGCAATGAAAATATGTTTTGATAATTTGCTAAAAATAACTAAGGCTAAATCTGTTTTTGTCAAAAGCAAATCTGAAAACCAAATTTCTTTATTTTAATCTCCCATGTCTTTCACTCTCCCTCTGATAATTCTTCTTTAGAATAACAGCAGCTATGTCTACAGGTCAATTCTCAGATTCCAGATGTGCCTTAGACCATCTTGTGACAGCAAGCATAGCTCTCAGATCCTTTATCCAGTGGTTTACCTCTAGACCTGTAGAAACAATGAGCCAGTGCTCAAGATAGAAGTGTTGGCTCTCCATAGGACACCATCTGGACTCTGCAGCTAAGATTCAAACACTGGACATGGCACAATCATATGAAAGTCAATCATACAAATAGCTGCTGTCATTTTGTTTCTCCTATTTATTGAGTTTGACTGCTTGCATACATTACTGCCCTCTCACTGTCTTTCCATGTACTGAGGCAGACACAATGAATGAGAGCAATTGCAATTAACACGATCTTCTTTCAAGAAAATAAACATTTTCTGTTATTACTTGTGCAAACTAATTTCTCTAAAAGTATTATTTTCAAATAATTTGTACACATTGGATTTTTCCATCTTCTAAAAGACCATCAGGAAGACTTGTTGGCAATTTACAGCAGTCACAGAGAATTGGATTCTTAACATCAGAAACCATCTGCCACAAAAATTTGGAGGATTGATGCCACAGTTCTGATCTCATCACTTTCAAAATATTTAAATAGATAAAACAATTGTGAGCAAGAATACCTTTACTAAACAGTGATAAGGGTACTTAAGAAGGATGGCAGAGATCTTCCTCTTAGGTTCTGCTACTCATCCAAGATACAGGGTAAAATGACAAACCTGTGAGGTGAAATAAACCCTGCTCTCTCATGACCTCCAGGAAAAAGATGACTTGCGGTCTAGGTTTAAGATTCACCACACAGAATCACAAGCAAGAGGTGATAATCTGCTTCTCAAACATCTCTCCAAAGATTCAGGCCTTGAAATTTTGTCTTCTTTCTTAAAAACTGAGCAAGTTTTTCATTCAGCATAAATGGTCTCTGGATCCTGGTCTCCTTCTTCAGTTGCGGAACTACATTCTCATATCTACGTGGAAAAGGATCTCAGTTTAGCCATGATGATAAGAATCATTTTGAGACTAAAATCTTTCAATGGTATCTCAACCTAAAGCTCATTAGTAGTAATTTTTAAAAAGGCTAATTTCTAGTTAGATTTTTGTACTGATAGTGTCTCTTTTACTGCAGAAACAGTTACAATACAGCATTCTTTGAAACAAGTGGAAGTATGGAGGATTTCTAATCCAACTAAAACAACAGTTTACCTAACTGTGTTCTCAGCCACAAACCATAGGAATGCTTTCCTACAGCTTGGCAGGTGTGATTTGGAGATAATTGCAGCAAAGGGAGGGGGCCATCACTGCCTTGTAATTCTCCTAGAGAGACTGCAGGTCTTTTTTCCTTCTGTGTAACCTTGTATGATAATTAGTCCAATTCCACCTGTCTGCTAAAGTAGCTCTTACAGTTGGGTGTCTGGTTAATTGATACCATTCTGGATTAATGCAGGTTCTGTGCTACTCGCAAGGACAGGCAGAAATAATTTTTAAAATTGAAAGCTAAATCTGGAATCACTACAATATCAGCATTTTGCTTCAGAGATTTGCTAAATGGTCAATCTGATTGCTATTCTTTCCAGAGTTCAAATGTGTTGCAAGTTTTAAATTGAAAACCTCTTCTCAGGAAGAAATACAGATTTACATACTGCAAAATTTAAAGCAGAACTGAAAAATGAAGTGAAAAAAGATTTCAGTAATCTCTTGGCTGTGATAAATAAAGATATGATAAAATAGGGTGACCTTGGCAGTTTAGTGCAAAAACTTGTTCTCAGAAAGTTCATGGATTTGGAAGCAAAGACCTATCGTCAATAGCCTCAAATATGTCCACAGATTGAGAATGAAGTTGAATCTTAGATACCGATCCTGTAACTAACCATCTGGATATTAGTTCCCTAGTTTTGCAAGGAACTTTAGCAGGTGCCTAAATTTATATTTTAAGTAATTATGGACAAAAAGTTAAGAATGTTCATAGGAACCTTGGCTGAGCTGTTGGCTGCATATCCAGACAATAAATCTATTTATAGCCACATACATATATAGGCCATATGACACCAACAATCCATATTGTATATGCTAACTCAGCTGAAGGCTTCTCAGCAGTGTAGGCAGAATCAGTTTTATGGAAGCAGCAATATGGGTCACAGCAGATGGGAGAAAGAGGCTAAAAAGATTCAGTGGAGGCTTCAGCGGACAGAACAGATGGGCTGTGGGGGGAGAGAATAGGGTTTCTGGAGTAAGACTGGAGCTAGCAACTCAGAGGTCAATGAAGGTCCACGATATTCTGGGTACAAAGTGATTGAGAAGACTAAAAAGGCTGGAGAAGCTAAGTGAGGCTTTAGTGGGGTTGTGTTATCAGGGTAGTGACAGCTCTTCTTTCCTTCTGCGCTTCTGAGATCTTGACTCTTTTCATGGGTAATCTCCCTCTTTCTCACTTTCCTGAAGCACAGAACTTTCACGATCCATCCTTTACTCATCACCCATGGATTCATCCTCATCTACTATCCTTTTCCTGATCGGAAGGCCTGCAGTGTCCTGTCCTCCCACAGAGGCAAGGCCTGCTCCCACTGGGACAAGCAGCAGCAGAGCATTGAAAGGGATGGCTGTCAGAGAGGACTTCGGCCTTCCTTCCTCTAGGAGAAGCCGACAGAAAAGTGACTATCCTTTCCCTAAGGAGCTGCACATCCCTAGGTTACATCCTGTTTGTTCACTCCGCGTTAGCAGCAGCAGGAGAGGAAGATGGCTGTATAAAGCAGGAAACAAAGACCTGCTGTTCAGCCTGGAAAGCCAGGCTCCATCTTTGGCATAGCTGAAGCGCGCAGTCTGCTGCCATAAGCTGCTGCCTACCTTGTCTTTTGGCTTAATACAGCTCCGTATGTGAGCGTGAGTGTTGTGTGTATATACATATGTGTGTATGTATATAGTTTAATCCAAGAAATAATGATAAAAACACAATAATGAGCTTCCAAGTATTATCAAGCCTATTAAGCTACAAATAGTTCATTGAGGACCAATTTCTAAGTGCTAAATATTACAGCTAGATTTTGCTTTTATGCAAAAATCAATGCAAACACATGAATCATTGAGAAGCATGCTGCAGCCTTCCAAAGTCAGTTTCTAATTAGCAATCCATTGATCCAAATAGCTAGTACCACAAATAACACAGGAAAAAAAAAAAGTGTTCTATCAAGTGTATGGAAAAAAGAGTCAATTTTTTTGCCCCTTATAATTAATTCCAATTCTTTCCAGAATTAAGGAAAGTGCCAAAGTTTTACATTCCTAATATTATTTCCTATATTCAGCAATGTTCCTCATTTCATCCTGTCCCATCATTTAGAAAGCTTACTCAGATTATGCATGAGAATAAAACAAATACAGAAAATAAATGAGGGAAAACTAGGCTTTGCAGGAATATTTTCCTTACTGCAAGTGTTTTCCTCTCTCAGAACAGGGGAATTGACCTAGCCTTATTATCGCACTACAATAATGTACACATGTCCTAATGATTTGACATATATTTAGGATGGTGAAAAACTGTAATCAAACCATAATGAAAACTAACAAAATCTTAAACATTTATTTATTTATTTATTGCTCAGAATAAAACACCTTAATGTGTGTAAATCCTTCACATATGATTGTCCGTTTGTTGCAGAAATGTTCAGCTATGTCCTATAGGAAGCTAGGATTCACTGCAGATGAAAGTCATAAGAATGACTTCCAGAAATAAAGAAGAACACAGATTTCACCATGGATATTTTCAATATGCGAAAGGAAATCCTAAGAACTTCTTCAGTTGATATCTCATATTTAGATGTTTTGCCTTTTCTGTGAAAACCAGAGGATGTTCTAAGACTAAACTGAATCTTAAAAAATGGCTGAAGACAGTCAACATAAATTTAAATATTTCATATTAACAGCTCTACGTCTTGCACTTTTTCTGCTAAAGAATGAATGGTCCAGTGTTGGTTGAAGTTGAGGTTTGCTGCAAAAGAACCGCTATTTAGTCTGTCTTCAGTGATGTATGGAGTCACATTCTGTCTTCATTTGGTAGTATGTATTTGTATTTTCCAACCCAAGACCTTTATATACCTTCAATTTTTAAATAATATAAAGGCTTAAAATTAATTGCTACATCTCAGGGTAAATTGGACAATTTTAAAAATGCATTAAAAGTGTGAGTAACACTCTGTAAAGAAAGCTGGTCTTCAATATTCACATAATGGTGCTAACTGAACAGCAGCAGTAATTCCAAAACTCAGAAAAACCCACCATTTAAATGAAAGTTTGAGATATCTTTTTAATTCAGTATTTCAGTACGTGCAGAAAAAAACCTCAGGTTTCCATCTTTATTAGTATCTGCACATTCAGCTTTTTTTTAGAAAGAGCAGATTATTTGAGAATCTTGGTGGAGTATTTCTGTCAAAGTACTTAGCTTATTAGGAACAAAATCTTCCTCATTAACGCACCTTTTTTTCACTTCAAATTATATGGCTTCTCAGGGAATTTAGAAAATTATTTAAAAAATAATATTTGCTGAAAACTGTAAGTGTTAAATATCTCTTATTTTTGACATGAGTCCACGTGTCTAATCACAAACAAATTCCAAAGAAGAATCTTGAATAATGTGATTGTAACTAAGGAAATTGATGAAACTATTAATTCACAAGAATGTGTAGTTAAAATTATGGAGCAGTCCTGACTCTTAGCAGAAACTACTAAAAGTAGTCCTATCCCTGAATCCTTACTAACACTGTTTATCCAGTGTAGACATAGTGCATTTCTATCTTGAACCTGGGGAGGATTGCACAGGTTGAAAATGGAGTCAAAGTTTGAGAAAAGAATGTACAACAAGACAAAAGGAATCTTAGCTTGCTGTCAGGACATCTTGTTATAAATTTAGTCAGACTGATCAAAGATCAAAAGCCATTGCTTTGTTTCTGTTCTGTATCTTGTAGCACAGCTCTTAGACATTGAACATAGTATATAGGGCCCACAAAGCATATTTATGAGTTGAAATTTGACAAAACCCATAGAAATCCTCAGAAAAACATCATCTTCTCTTAAATTCCATGATATTTAACACAATTTCTGTGCATCCTGGCATCCCTCTTTTGCTCTATATAACTTTTCTGAGGATAAAACTAATAACTGTATAAAAACAGATTTTATTTGCTGTTGACAAACGTAATGATTTTAAGCATTTTTAACACATATTTATTAAATTATTATTGCTTTGAAAAACTCTTACTTACATGTCAGGTAATAAAGAAAAAATAAATGTATCCCTCCATTTTCACGTCAACTTATACATCCTCAAATACAGAAAAGTGAGGTGCATTGAAAGAAACTTAAACAGCAGTGTCACCAAGTTCAAGAACAGGTAGGACACTTGAGTGATAATTAGTATATAGCCATGCAAATGTTCCAGCAGTCTGATCTCAGCAGTGATGAAAACACAGCCTGTTTCTGAATTTAAAGAACATTAGAAAAACCATCAGCCCTATTAATGCATATAATTCTCTGTATTGTTGTCACATTTCTTCCCTTATTTACCTTTCACTGACAATATAGAAAAATTTTCTATGTGTTCCTGTTTTCTATAAAATTTATCATGGCAATACGCTTCAGTTTTGAGTTTACATGCCTCAGTTATTTTGGTATAACATTGTCTAAACTTCTGATGTGCCTGCAGGATTCATGTATGCTTTCTAGTATTCAGGAAGGCAAAGCAGACACTTCTTAAGAAGCAGGCTGTTGGTATAATGAGATATTTCAAAACAGGATGCTTCCAAAACAAAGGGTTGACATTTCTGTAGAAACACATAATTTCTGTTTGGCTTCCTCAACTATGGACTTTAGATTGAGGTATAAATGCAATTAACCCTGAAACTCTACGTATTGAGCAGCTTTCCCATTGATTCTCTAGCATTCAGCAGTGTCTTGTGATAGAATTGCCGTGGTCACTTTTCAAAGCTCAGCATTTGCCCCAAGTTACCAAGCAATTATCTACAATGAAATGATGAGAGCAATAGGAATCAAAAGCTTTTAGTTCCTGAAAATGAAAACATCTCAAATCTCTAAAATAAAGGCTATTCCTTGCTTTAAACTCACGGACAAGCATGAGAGTCTCAAGTACAAAAAAAATTGTCAGTGTAATTATGTTCAACAGTGAAAATACTTGGTTACTTATAGAACATTGTGCCTTTTAAGTGTTTTGCATATGTCTCCTCTTCCAAGTTCCCTAAAAAACTGATACTGGGCAAGAGCTTGAACTGAGATTTATGTGGCAGCTGGAAGCCAGTGACAGTTATCCACACGAAGTCAAATGAACTTGTTGTGTGTCTTAGATGTTATTTTAGCAGTAATTCAGAGAAGCAATCCTTACATGCAGTTTCTTCAGCTGCATGTAAAACCTGTCTCCTGGTTGTCAGGCAATGGTTCTAGTCTTGAGAATATTGTACAAAATGTGAGTAACTAGTATTGCTGTTGCTTGGAAAGACACAGAGCCATGGTGAAATCACAGAGCACATAATGGACAGGAGAGAGTGATGCAAAAGCCTGAACTTCGTGACAGGCATAGCTGAGCAGGGAGAGGTTTACTCTGAGTTTGGTGTTGTTTCAGGCATTCTCGTTCCCAGAATGTTCTTCCACGTTGGCTTAGATGACTGCACTTTGGTGTGTATGGTATTGTAATGCCACTTCCGGGGCAATTAAACTCTGCTTGTTGCAAAAAATTGCATTGAATTCTGCTCCTGGTTACCTCAGTTTTATTCCATTTTCTAAATTTCTTCATGAATTGGGCCTAATATATATGAATGTCCAAAAGTCCCACTGAATTTAAGTGATTTGGCGCTTACATATATACCTGTCTTGCCACTGAACAAAAGCAGTAAACAATATTAATACAATTGGAAAATATGTCTCACAGGATAAAGCATTTTTTCCTTGTTTAGAAAGTAAATAAATAAATAAATAAATTCTATTAATGAATAATGCAAGGCCAAATAAATGCACATGTGCCTGATCCAAAACACATTAATTTTCTATTGAACATTTAACAGGAAAACAAAGAAAATGACTTCAGGTGTAAATGAAAAAAAAAAAAAAAACCTAAACAAAGTTTTCTTTAGAGACATTTAAACATTAAGATCAAAGAAACTGCCTGGTACTCTTACTAAATTACAGGCAGCCAAGACTGTTTTGCAAGCACAATATACGCAGTGGAATTTCCAATACTTTTTTGCCCTGATTCAGTGCTCTAAGAAGCTCATTATTTCAAGTCCTAGCTAGCTGCAGAGAAGTTATCTAAGAGTTTGGCTGACATTGATAATACATTAAAAAGCTTAGAAGCACATTCTACAGCACCTACTTATGGTAGAGATATTTGTAACATGAAACAAATAAAACTATTAAAGTATTCCTGCCTTTGACATCTTTAGCCATCCAAAGCTGAGAGGAAAAGAAAAACAGAAAATCTTGTCAAAATGTAATATTTCAAAATGTCTCATGAAGAAGAGACTTTGCATTATATCTTTCCCTTTGCTGCTGCAGTCATGAAGGAGTAGAAGCAGTCAGTTCAGAAGTGGGGGAATGCATTATAGAATATGATTTATGTCCCGAATCTAAGGAAGCATCGTACCAGTTATAAAGTTAATATTCCTTCTCCAGCCCAGGCACTGAATGAAGAAATGGTGCTGTCCTTTAACAGAGTCATTAGCCAAAAGTCCTCAAACTGTCAAAGTGTTTAACGATTGCATGTTCTGCATGGTACAATCTTTCTTAAATTTGTGTTGCTGCTGTATCCAGACAAACTACTTCTGTGCTTCTGATCAGTATATACATCTTCTAATATGTACTTTTGGGGTTTTGATTGAATAATAATCCTCAACAAGATGTTGAAAGTACACAAAAAAGAAAGATGCAAGAATTTTGCGTCATTCAGTTCCATGCATAAGTTTTTCAGAATATTTAAATATCATCATATAAAGGCTTGTATGAGGTGCCCTCCCTCCAAAAAGAAACACTAAACAAAAAAAAACATTTGTTCAGTGAAACCAGGTGCAGGGGAAACATTTTCTTTTGCTTTTATAAAATGTCAATGAACAAAACTCCTAGGACTCCGTAAAAGCCAAGTATTTCCTAGTCTTGTTTCTTTTATAGTTTGATTATGCAATTATGAATGTATTTTACATGAGCCCATCAAGAAACTTATTCTTTGCCTTCACAGTCAATAAAAATTAAAAGAGGACAGGAACATACATAGTTGTTCTGTGCTCATGTCTGCAGCATACTTGGCCTTACATGGGCCTAAATTCAGCTACTGTTTGGAAGATTTTCTTTACTCCCTTAAGGGCTGGGTGCTTTTCTTGGAAATACAGTTTCTGTAGAGGTTCATAGGGTAGCAGCAGTTGCTTGCAGCCAGCAGATGTGCTAATAGAATTAATGTCGCTAGTCACATCTAATTTCAAGAAGGCCAGGACCACTATGTGGTGTACCACAAGGTACGAGGACCCTGGAGTTTATATATATCCATTGTGATGCAGCAAAGTAAAGGTATTTGCAAGCAGTCAGGGTAAATATGCTACAGTCAAGGTATTTCCAGAACAGACAGGAAACTGACTAGATATTGGTAAGATCTTACCTGGAATACTAAAAATATAGGATTATGCCCACGAAGACAAGAGGAAACTCAATCTGTAAAAAGTTACAGATAAAAGCTATGTAATAAGCAAAAAATATGTGAGAGTGCTAAAAATGGTTTCTTTGCTTATTCTAATCAAACAAAGGCTGATGTAGGTATATGCTGCCATCAGTAAATACAGCAGTGGTAAACACTAAGGAATGAATGTTAAAATTGATGTTGTCAGAAGAATAAACTGGTATGTTTTTGTCAAGAGTAAAATTCTTTTGGTAATTAAAAGACATTTCACAACATTACAGCAAGGAGCATCTGGAACCATCCTTCAAGTAGAGCAACGATGATAAAAATACATTTGATAGATCTTGATCCTTTTATTAAGGCATTAAATGATGTGTATCCTCTAATAGCAGGGGAGTTATCCCAATGCCTCGACCCTTCTTCATTTCTGTCTCTATGTTTCCCTCTTAATTTTGTTCAGCTGAAATGTACAGGCTGCATTTGCCACTGCCTTTTCAGCAGTGTATTGTGCACAGAGCAAAACAGAAATAACGGAGACAGTTATTACAAAACAAAAGTTAAAAATTGTAGTGTTGTTCTGCTATCAACAAGCCTTACTGAGAAAAAATTATGGCAAATGACAGTCAAGAGGTATTTGACCTTTATGTAGTTATATTTCTTGAAAGTGAGATACATATATATATGCATACAAGATTTTAGTAAGCATCAGCTGGCACATCTATTTAGCTATTCAAATATATTTTATCTGACAATGTTGATTTCTCACATTTATTTCTACTCACTGGGCATAGAATTGACTGCATTATGCCAATGTTTGCCATGTTAACTGTTTCTAAAGGTTACCAACTACGTAATCATATATGACATGAAAAGTAGTTGAATTTCACTCCCCAGCAAACTGAGTTCTGAGTCACTGGTACTTCCTTCTGCTCTAAGCTGTAAGTAAACCACCCCCCACACTACCCCCAATGTACATTTTAGAGAAATAAAAAAGTCAAGTAGATATGCCATTCTTCTTCGTTTGTGTATGATAGAGCTGTGAGGATGTTACTCCCTTTTGGTTGCAAGAGAGTGCTCATATGCCCTCCTGCAAAAACTTCACAGAAACATCCTGACCTCCTCAGATGCTTTTTGTTCAAATATTTTCAGTCGAATAATGAAAGCCAAAGGCTTATGATGCATCTCCTAATTAAGACAAACAGCATTCATTTCCATTTTTAAATGCTATGTATTATTTTGCCTCCATCTTTCTTCTTTTCTGCTTTTCACTGTATCCCAACCATCAAATATAAGACTCCAGATTCTCCTCAAAACAAAGGCCTGCACAGCTGTTACTTTGCAACAAGCACATTGTGGGCCCCATCCAAAGCTCATTGAAGTCGCAGTCTTTCAATTGACTTCAAAAGGCTTTGGATAGACTCCTTTCTTAAGCTATATCTTAATATGTGATGCATTTTTAAAGCTGGAAAACCTTTAATGCACTGACGTTTCTGGAGTTTATTATAACAGAAGATACAAGAAAAATGTGCAAACAAAAAAAATGAACTGAGTTAACTCTGTACAAAGTGTTAATATGAAATGTATTCTTATGATACTGCTGCCAACTACTTTTAATATCCTAATAATGTATTGTTACTCTGTGACAATACAGAATAATTTTAAATCCCCATTCATAAGGACTCCAATTATAATCTAATTCAGCTCAGATTAACTATGCTTTGATGGCAATTTCCTTACACAAAAAAAAAATTAGTCTAAGATAATGCGCTGCAAATATAGTTTCAATGCTAATAAGAGGCAGTTTAACAGCCTAGAGAAGTTCATTCTGACTACCTTTTCATTGCAATGATAAACAGTACATAAAGCACTTCAATTACATATTTAATGTAAAAAATAAAGTTGTAACATAAAATTTAGTCAAACCACCGATAGCTTCACTTTATGTATCCAAATTTTTCAATAAGTAAAATTAGAATTTTGCTATTTCTACACAACTGTGACAGTTGAGATCAGTGTTAGCAGTGTCACCACAGATGCATCTGTTTCATATAATAATTTCGTTGCTACGAAATACTGCAGCAGCTTTCATTGTTTAAAACTGAAGCAGCTGTAAGTGGGACATTTCAGTTCATTACTGCTTCAGCCAAGCTTTGCACTGAAAATTATTCAGTAAACTTTCATGGCAGCTTTTGATTTTTACTATATCTTACAACACTCTCTTACTGCCATAAGTTGCTTTCTTGCAATAAATGTAAAATGATATGGAGCTACATTGCTTATGCCAGCTGAAGATTTGATCCAAAAGCTGATTCTGACATCAAGGCCCTGGCACAAGGGCAAATCATAAATCTAAATGAAAAATTACAATAATGATATCTGCTTGTGACTTTAATCTTAGTGAAATACTAAGTAATTCCTTTCACTAGAGTGCAAGGATTACAATGCCTGTAATCTTTAATATTAACTTCTAATTGACATTTTTTTATTCATCTAAAAAACAGTAATTATACTCCAACCTTCCTCTGTTCTTTTTTTTTTAACTACTGTTCAAGAGGAAACTAATGAATGTGTGAAATCTTCTGAGTGATACATAGCACAGGCAACCAGAATTTCACTTCATGAAAAATTCTGTCAGTTTGGATTTTGTATTGCAGAGCAAGCAAGAAAGGGGTAAAAGGGAATTCCTCTGAAACCCTTTTATGCAAACAAGAGTGACCAGAAAGCAGCCTAGTTGTGACTGACAGCTTTGATTAAAGGGGCCTGTATGGAAGTTTGTTATGTTTTATATCAAGCAGACAAGTGGACTGGTCTCCTTTATCCCCAAGTAGCCTAGATAACTAATTACAGGGGCAAAATCTGCTCTAAGAAGTTGTTCTGTTCATTTTCAGAGACAAATATTCCTTAAACCTGATTAATTTTATAGTGGTTGCAAAGCAGAAAATTGCCCACAGAAGATCTAGATCTGAATTCCCACTTAAAATCAGAGACATGAAATAAGAATTTCAACCTGCATCTTTTTCTCTGAAAAGCATCTTAACCTCAATTTAAGATGAATGGGTTTTTTCTGGGCACCACAAATTCTGCCACTGTCAGAGGAAATCTATTTAAACATACCTAAATACACTACATTTTCTTTTCAATGATCTAAACCAATCCAAGCACAAACAGAACTCATAAAGGTGAAAGACTCTCAAATGAGTCTACGCTATGGTCAAGATATGTTTATGCACCTTTTCTTATTAATAGCTCGATCTGATCCCTTGATCTGAACAAATCACTCTACTGAAATTATGACCTTTTGAATAAACATTGGGTTTGCTTAATCTTTTTTAATTCTTGATTATCCCTCTTACTTTTTGAGCACATTCATTTCTTAATGATTTTACTGAATTGAAATGTTGCAATTTCCTCCAAATTTGAATTGAATCAGTGACTTTCTTTTTTTTTCCCCCCTTTGGTATAAATCTAATGCATTTTGAATGGAAAATGGGGATGATAACAAACCAGATGTTAAAGTAACGGAAAAAAAAAAATTTATTTATGCTGTAAACTATGGAATATGTCCCTTTGGTAACCGCCATTTTCAAAGTCTTTTTTAGTATCGGAAATGAGATTTTTCAAACTAATTACCCACTGCCGACAAAAGAGAGAACAAAAGCCTTCTGGGCTTTGGTTACTACGCCCCAGCTCCAGGAAGGCAGAGGGTTATACTGCTGACCAGCAGATGGAGACACAGTACTCTTCTTGGATGTTATGTGCCATATTAATGGAGTCACATTTCGTAGGCTCTCACTTGCACATGCTTTTGAGTTTAAATTTCATAAATTCAAATACTTGGGTTTTCAGGGTTTTTTATCAGCTGAGCACTACCAAATAGTTTTACTTGTAGATCCCAAATGAATATTTGGAACTACATTCGGCTTGAGAAAGACACACGTTCCAGTTCAAAATTCGACTTCTCTCAATACTCCTTAACATTAAAATGTTTTCCTGCAAATACACCCATCCATAAATGCAACGCTTTTCTTGGTAATTTAAAATAAGAGTTTCAAAATTGATTGAAACAATTTTTTTAAATGAGTTGGGAAAAAAAAAATCGATTTTGCATGGGTTGCAACCATGAAGAATCTTGATGTGGTTCATCAACAGCTCTGAATCCTGTGCCTTCAGATACTCACCACAATCTTTACCAGTTGTGCGAAATAGCACCAGCATTCTCCTTGATTTTTCCCTTGACTCTAGAGAAACATACAGGCTACTCATTCTCTCAAAACAGAAAAATGAAGCAAAGACTGGCACATTTATTTTAAGCAAAATTGTACATTGTGCATCAGTTATTCTAGTTACTCATGTGTCTAATATCTAGAACACTAGAATACTTTGCCCTTCTTTGTTAAAAGTTGTCATATGAAAATTCTGAATTAACTTAAATGCTAAATTCTGGTAAATAACAAGAATATTTTCTCAAACAAGACTTTCTCAAGCATGATAGTAAGCCAGAGTAAATAACCAAGACTGAAGAGAAGAGAAATAAAAGCATATTTTACAGTTATGCAACAAATCTACTAATGACTGTTCCTCGTATGGTTGGAGCAAAATAGCTTAGCCAGGAGGTTTAACAAAAGCCAAAAGACAACTAGAAAGCTGCAGGATCAATAACAAGAAGGGCTTTTCAAGGTGATTGGACTGAAATTCCAGAGTTCCATATTTACAGAGCCTTGATTCAGCTTCAGGGCACCAGAACTCAAACCATCCATCACTAAATAGATCATACTGGTAGGAACTAACAAGGGAGAGAGAGTAGGGCTTGTTATTAGGGATATAAAGGGGGCAAAACACACAACCACATGTTTCTGGGCATGTGGCAGAAACTTTAACTTTCTCTCTCTCTAAAACACTGACTTATTTCATGACACAATAGAAAAATGAGCAAAGGTCAAATAGAAAAAGTAATATTTTTCCAAATCTGGCAAAATCAAGCTCTCATCAAAAAATGGCATGTGAAATCTGGTTGCAGATGATCTCCTAAAGCAGTGCGTATTATCCATCATGTTTCCACGACCCAGGATAATATCAAATACAGAAGTACATGGGATTTAATGTTGTCAGCTCTTACAGAGGCCTCCTGTAGCACACCGACAAGAAGTAAAAAATGTAGTCACAATGAGCTCATGAGTAAATGGTAATTTTTGGATAACCTGAACTGCTCTTTCTTTGAAGGAATGGCATCTGCACTTTCTCTGTGTTGGAGAAAAGGATTCAAAGCTGTGTATTTTGTTACTCCTCACTGAAACTGTGCTAATAATAATACCAGCTTTCTAGAAGTCTTTATTAAGTGCAAAAATAATGTTCATTAGTGGATACATTTGTTCAGAAAATGAAGGGGGAGAATTTTTTCTAATAAAATTGAAAATATTGTTTCATTCAAGTCCTTATCAGTCATTGGATGAATCAGTTTATTTTCTGATAGATCATAACAGCAGATATTCCACTTTTAGAACCATTATATTCTCACATATTATTATTACTAATATTATCGTCCTAGCTGAAAAAAAGTTAGGACCATTTGCAAATTACATAGTATTTTGGCTCTTCAGCAGAGACTGAGGAGTATAAAGTGTAATAGGAGCTATGTTTTTTGCACACTGCATATTTTTGTTTTAGCGTCAGTACTAGAACTTTGTCTGCTTTCTGACTTAAAGTATCTATGCCACCAATTGCTTTTCCATTAAATTCTTTACACATATGAAGAGAAAAAAAAGAGGTATAAGATCTGTGACATTGTTCAGGTCGTCCATTAATTCTCTAATGGTAGGGAAAACTCAAAAACTAGCTGTTGTTGAAGTGGAACGAATCAGACTTAAAGGGCTGCTGAATCTGATATTATATTTGCTGCATTTTGCCTTCAGCAAATACTACTGAACAAATCCTTTTTCCCCCCAAAGGGATGGCTAGAGCTGGTTTTGGTTTGAATCTCTGTCAATATTTTTAATTCAGGCAAATAAAAGTGATTAAGCTATGGTTTGAATAAGTTTTTCAAATCAGTCTTAAATAACAAAATTAATTCTGAGTTATTCAAGCAAACACGTGAAAATAGAGATAGCAATAACTTCTCGTTTTCCTAACATTTCAAGTATTCTTTTGCTTTTTTAAAAAATATATGGAAAAGGAGATTTTCTGGAGCAGTATGTGGAGTACATGCCTACCTTTTAACTCTTTAGAAAGGGTTAATGGGGAACACTATAAGCCGTGATGTTTAAGAAAGTGGTATAAGTTAACCTTTAAGACTATCAACACAGAGGGAGGTCTTGCTCTGTGGTAACACTTCAGTTACAATAAAACATGCTTATGGAACACATAGTCAAAACTTGTTGTCAATTATTTAGTATTCCCATAAACCATTAGATGGTCAAAAATATCTTTAATTGATTCCATCTCTACCTACACTACTTATTATTTATTAGTATAACAAACTTCTCCATGGGAACAGCTAATTGTACCTCCCTAGTGGCCACTTCAAGTGGAATAAGCATTGCACAGTGCTGCCTAAGATACTGCTGAAAGGTCTTCAGCATTTGGGGTTTGATTAAAACTGTATTACATGTACACATCAGCAACCATTGCTAAAACAAAACACTAATTAAAAAAAAAAATCCTTCTGCCATGCTGCTTAACACAATTGAAAAGCCTTGCATGTATGGAAAGTGGAGGGTGGGAGAGTCTCCTCTCTCTTCCCTTCCCACACCCCCAATAATCATTTTGTAATAGAAATAATACAGCATTCTCTTATACAATGAGAAGGGAAAGTATGCACCCTACCAGCTGCACTGTGGGAGAGACCTTTTCCTCCAACATACATATAGCACAGCTAGCGACTGCTGTCTAAGCGGAATGTTTTTGTTTCCCTCTTTTTTTTTTTTAAGACATAATAGTTAATCTGTTCTATAGTAGAAAAGACAGATGTTATGGAAATAGTAAGCCACACTGTGTTTAGATTTTTCTCTGACAAGATATTCCGTAGGCAATATTTCACCAAGGAAGATTTGGACAATAAAGCATACCTTGAAATATGCAGATGAGTTGTAAATACTGCTGAATGATATTAACATAAGAGCAACTACTGTATATAGATCAATATAAAGCATGATTTTAAACATAGATATTACACTGATTATTGGATTAAACATTTAACAAAAATTGAACAGGTATTCTATTCAGTTAAATTAGTGGTTTTTGCCACACCCGGAGACTCTTTGTTGAAATGAGCAAGCACTGAACATTTTTTAAGATACAATTCAAAATACACCTGGCTGATTTGGAATAATCTCACCCGTTCTTTTGGGGTTTGTTTCTTTCTTTCTTTCTTTCCTTGTTTGTTTTAAGCCAAGTGGCATACCTGGAAGTGACCTTTCATGCAACTGTCAAGAGACATATTTCAAAAACTAGATTCTAACCCTGCAGAAAGGATGCCCAGACTACATACCTGAAAGTAGATCTACACTATAAGTGCAGCACTGGGTTTAGGTCACAGGAAGAGCAAAACAAGGAAATTATCTCATCCAGAATAGAATCATGATTTTTTCAGAATAGTCACGGATAACACAGTCAGTTCAAATGACCTCAAAATATTGAATGCCAGAAACCTTAAAGGTAAAAATAAACTCTGGCAAAATACTGGTGAACCCAGACTCAAAAGCTACACCACTGTTTGCAACTGGAGGAGCCACGTCCCAAGCCAGATGTTGATCACCAGCCAGAGTACTTTATTTTCTATACAGTCCTTTAATCATATTGCCTTCCATTTGAATTTTCCTCATTAAAAAGTAAGAAAACCTTTTTGCTTTTCTTTCCCTACTTTCCCTTTTTCCAGTGTTCAATATTTATGAAAATGCACTTTTTTTGATAAATATTCCTCCTTGTGAAGTTAAGTTGCTTTTTTTCCTCTTCTTCAGCAGCAAACTAGAATTAAAACTGCCAGAATGTATGCAGCACTAAAAGTAAGTAATGCGGAGCAATGAAGAGATCAAAAATGAACAAAAATTCAAGTTAGAGGCAGTAGCAGACAAAGCTGAGTTACCAGATATGGTGGACAAACATTTGTGAAATAGAAATAAAAGCAGAACATTAAATTCTAGACAGAGATGACAGAAACAAAAGCTGTTTAACAGTCATCAACATAAAATGACAGGACTAACGAAGCATTATTTTGAGAAACAAATTTCTTACTTTCTGCACATTCACTTAAATGAAGTGTTTTGGTGTGAATACTTGTTCCTTATGTTAGGTCAATGACATATTTCAAATATATAGTCAGGACCTGTAAAATTGGAGAATCAGGGTCTCAGCTTTTTGATGCTGGAGTTGCTTAGCCTGTTGGAGGGTGTGGCTCTTGCTATTCACAGCACAATGTTGCTCTCCAAGACTGCAGTAGGTATCTGATGAGCAACACTTGCTGCTCAGCTGTGATTGCAGTAACTATCTCCTAAGTGCAGGAAGGACCATGGAGTGGCAAATGCTGAGACTGAAATGGTTTGCACAGTACGAGAGGTAAAATCTGCTTTGCATGGAATGCTTGCTACTACCAATGGAATAAAACTGAAATGAACTGTGGTGTTACTGATTGTCCGTGTAGTGCCTCTCTCTGCCTGGAAAAGCTGGTGTACCTGGGTAGTAGTGACTGATATTTTATATTCTCTACACATCTAGGTAGAGCTGTTGCTTATGTGCAGGTCATACTCACTGGACATACACTGTAGATTTGCCCTGCATTTGGATAAATTACCACACAGGACACCTGTAGTGGGCTGTCCATGCAGGGCATCAAACTTTCTGCATTGGCCATGGAGTATCCTTCAAACTAGATGAGCCATCCGTATCAGGTCACATCCTGAGGTGGCAGAGAGGCCAGTCCCTGCTGTAGCAAACAGATCTCAGGGATGTTACAAAGAGAAAATGTTATTAGTATTTGCTAACACAGCTTGAAATGTAATTTTAGGACTAATATTCAATTTTATGTCTTTAACCATTTTTAAAAGAACATCAGGCATTTAGATAATTCCATTAGCTTATTTTCTGACAAACCTTCCAGCCTAATGTTGATCAGACTTATTTTTCTGTATATGAGGCACCAGAGTATAATACATAGCTCCATGCCCTATTGTCCATACCAGCTGCTATTCTGATATCTCCTATAAGAACAGCAGAAGCAATGAATTATAACAGTGCATAAGACAGATCTTAATGTATTTTTGCCCACTCTAATGGGTAGATAGCTTGCTTCAATATAAATTGGAAATAGTTTTCTGATACCTTGGTATTCACCAAGAATTAATAAACTAAGGAGAGCTTAGAATCATCCCCACTTCTTAATTGCTTCTCTTTGTGGGTCTCATCTACAGTAAACAACCCTTCTATTAGCTCCCAAAAATGTGTGACATGTATAAAAGCCTTTTAGCAGAATTGGTTTTGAATGACAGTCAGTGTTTTTCAACATTTTTAGTAATCACTTTTACTGACTATTTTACTTCAAAATCTGTTAAAATCCACTGGTTTATTTCAATCATTTTTTCTCTTGAGAGAAGGAGGAGCTAAAACACTGGTTGGTAATTGATCCCACTATTACTGCTAGGAATATTGTTTTGACAACGGTAGACTGACTCTACCAATATTACTGGATGATCTTTGCCTGGTCTTTCAGCTGCCATATTACTAAGGCAAAAGTAGCATATTAATGTATGCCTCCACCATAGATGTCTTATGAGGTATAATTTTATTAGCTTGTTGTAAAACTAGAACTAATTAAAAAATCAGAATGTTCATCCTAAAAAACACCAGTATCTCAATGTATATTTTAACCCTGTGGATATGAAGAAAAACCACAAATATACAAATATTTTATGAAAACAGATAATTTGACAAATTCAAGATGCTTGTAAACCAACATGCTTTGCGCTGAGAGTGGAATAAAAATCCTCGAAAAGGATGAGCTTTAGAGCTAGGGAGAATGTGTTCTCTTCATGTTGTCAAGAAATCTAAAAATAGAAATTCCTCCAGATTATTACTTCACCAAACAAACTTGTTTTCTTGACCCATCACTTAATTTAAAACTTTCCCATCTAGCATGAAAAATGCAATTTTATGTGTTCTAAATACCTAATAATAGGGGAAAGTCTCTGCAAAACCCAGGCAAACCACTTGATTGTGTATAGATTAACATATCTGGCTCAGTCATAATGGTAGAAATATGGAAACCCAGAGGGAATTGTTCTGCTGTTATTAGGACTTGCTATAAATAAAATATGAAGCATATATTCCAAGAACAAATCTCCATTAGGATTACAAAGAGGTATCTAAATGAAGAGAGAATTCTCTTGCTTACAGAGCATACTGAAACAGAAAATCATTGTAAACAAAAAAATTACTAATATAACTTTTTTTCTGAAAATGTTTACGGACTTCAAATTAGAATATTGTTTTCATTCTTGAAAGAGTGAAACCAAGACAATGTCCCAGACAGTACCTGTATTAATTTGCCCTAATATGTCTTTCAATAAGGATCATAATACCTAAAGCAAGCACAAATGTGTGCTAGGTGGAGAATGGATTCAGAGCAGCCCTGAGGACAAAGACTTGGGGGTGATGGTTGACAATAAGCTGGACATGAGCCAGAAATGTCCACTCAGAGTCCAAAAAACAAATCATACCCTGGGCTGCATCCAAACCAGCACATCCAGCAGGGTGAGGGAGGGGATTCTGCTCCTCTACTTCCCTCTAGTCAGACTTCACTTGAAGCATTGCCTCCAGCTCTGGGGTCCCCAGCACAGGAAACACATGGACCTGCTGGAACAAGTCCAGGGGAAGGCCATGCAGGAGATCAGAGGGCTGGAGCAGCTCTCCTGTGAAGACAGGCTGAGTTGGGGTTGTTCATTCTGGAGAAGAGAAGGCTCCATGGAAGACATTTGAGCCGCCTTCCAGGACCCAACGGCAGCCTACAAGAGAGCTGGAGAGTGACTTTTTACAAGAGAATGTCATGACAGAAGAAGGGGCAATGGCTTTAAAAATTAGGGCAGTTTTAGATCAGATAATGGGAAGAAATTCTTTACTGTGAGGGTCGTGAAGTATTGGAGCATGTTGCTCAGAGAAGCTGTGGATGCCTTGTCCCTGGAAGGGCTCAAGACCAGGTTGGATGGGATGTTGGATAATCTGGTCTAGGGGAAGGTGTCCATTCCCATGGCAAGAGAGTTGGAACTAGATGACCTTTAAGGTCCCTTCCAACTCAAACCATTCTGAAATTCTATGACTCCATAAAGAATAAAAGAACTTTTTTAAATTTATTTTTTAAGGGGGGTTGGGGGTGGGCTAAGATAACACTAAAAAACCCATCCAGAAACTAGCAAGACCAATGAGCAGAAAAGCAAGAAAATACAAATCTCCAAAATACAAAAAGCCTGATTAAAAGCTGTAGCTGACGATCCTTCTAAGGTTTACGGGACTAGTTACTAACACAACATACTGAAAAACCTGCAAGAGGTAAGCAGTTCATGAGTAATGAACTAACTAAAGACAGAGTAAATACTATTTTTAAAAAAACAGAATACAGATTTTCAACAGCTAAAGCCTGATTTTTCTACATAGGAATATTTCTATATTTATATTTATTTATATTTATATTTATTATACTGTACTATTAGTAAAGTAAAACAAATTGAAATCAATATTTTTTATACAACTTCTTAGCTCTTCTTAAATAATAATAGCAAAATCAAAAACTAATTAGGAAAACATTCTAAAAAAACGAAAAAAACCCAGATTTCGCACAGGTTTCAGATTTCTCTACCCAGTGACCTGTTATGTCTGAGCACTAAAATATTGTGCCTTATCAAATTAGAAAACTAGTTATGACAAGGACAAATCAGATATGTCTGTACAGAAGGCACCTTGAAACGATTGCTTCGATATATTCTTGCTCTCAGTGGCAGCAAAGTCTCTAAGTATCTCCAGCTCTCTAACATCCTTTCACTTCTCTGGACAACTTCAGAGCAGCAAACACTTTCTTCTCCATATTCTATGAAGCATGAGAAAGTGCTGAGCTTCTATATTTTTCCTAGTCCCAAATTTCTTATTTAATTAATTTTCTGCTTCCTAGCCTAGCCTGGGGTCAGATTATGCATCCATTTAATCTCTAAACCAGTCTTTATCTGCCAGTTATTTATTTGCCACTTTTCTCTCATCATATCAGTGCATCTCCCACAGCTGCTTTTATCACCTGGAAATTGGATACAGGGGGGTTTAAAATATTCTCATTCACAAGACAGGAGAAATCAACACACTTTTCCTCACAGAAGCATCCTTTCCTTAATAACACCTCAAAATCCCCCACAAAGAGAAAACACAGAGATGAGGTGACCTTAGATGAAGAATCCCACAAGTGAGACAGGAGCTGTCTATCTTTCCATTCTGCTCATGGCACAGCACAGGGGCACATTCATCCTAATGGGTTTGTTGAACAATAATAATTACTGATAGTAATTAAAGTAAGCAAGATACCACATGGGCTTGGATGAAAAGTTCTCATCATTAAAATCAGAAAAATAATAGCAGTAGTTTACTTCTTATATATATATTAAATATACAAATAAGTCTATAAGGATGCAATAATGACTGCCATATTACACTAGCTTTTTTATGACTTCAGAGTTCCATTATTATGCTCGAATATTTAATGAATACTTTACTGCTTCTCAATTCTTATTCTGTTTTAAATATTACTGTCTTTTCCTTTGGAGCAAAAAAATGGAGAGCAACATTATTTCTGTTTAATTGTACAAGTTCTCTACAATATTCTTGGATATTATTATTTAAATGAAAATCTGTCAGTGAAGTTCTGCTTTCTTGTGTGTTTCAGTTGTTTTGGGAATAAGTTATTCTTGGATGCTAAGCTATTATTATAATACCCATCACAGTTTTCAATATGACGTAGTTACAGAACACTGGCCAACAGAAAGGACTTCTCATTTTTTAGCCTTTAATTCTGAAAGATAATGTCCAAAAGGATTTCACAGATATGTCTCATATTTACCCTTAGGCATCAGTTCATATTTCAGAAATTATCTACTTTAGAAAATTCAGTTATCCCACTGTTCTTGTGCAGAATGTAAAAAAGAATATTAAAAAAATTCCATTTTGGGAAATTCTACCCTTTTAAAACAATGCTCATAAAAGAACATTAAAAATGTAAAAATATAAAAATGTTTATACATGCATACACATATATATAGTTGTGCATACAACACATGCATGCATACTCCTGCTGAAGACTAAAGTTTACAGACCATGTCTTTTCCTTAATTATGATTTATCATGGCAATGTTCTCATTCTGACTGCCCCATTTCATTAAAATACAGGCACCTCAGCTGCCTTAAAAGCTGCAGAGAAAGTGTGTGGACATTTCAGCGTCCATTATTTCTCTGAAAATTCAGCTGTGAGAAGCAACAAGAACAAATTTTCTCCCATAGAAAATAAGTCACATATCTGTAGGTAACTTGTCTCACTGATGGTTTGTAGAGGATATAAAAAAATACAATAAACAAGACTGAAATAAACTACAGAGAGCACTGGGGAAAGTGGGTACAGGTCTACCCCTTGATGGTAACGTGTTGTCTCCGCTCCATCCATCCATGCCCACACATGATACAGCTCACACATACTTCAGTTGGTTCAGCAAATTTTGGTAGATAGCATCATTGTCAGCCAGACTTGGAGTCAAAAGGTCTTCTCCATTTAAAGGAATGCTATCCAAGCAATGTTGCAGAAAAGTATTAACCAAATAATGCACAGCAATAATAAGATGTGAAAAACTATTCTTTCACTTACTTCTAGAAAGAAAACTGGGTTTTAGCTGCCCAAGATGTATGTAGGAATATGCCTGCGAAGATTTCCACACTAACCATAAAAAGGTATCTCCATTATAAAATAATATTGGTAATATTCTGTATGTTCTATACATGTGTTGACCTCTATGTCCACTATGAGGAGAAGAAAGAATAAAACAGAGAACAGAAGGGTATAATACATGACTAACAACAACTTCTTACCTGCTTATTTCAGAATACTTGTTGACTGATAAAAATTCCTGGTACTGGAAGAGATTAATTATTCTTTCATACATAAAGTAATGGCTATATTTTCTTTTAAAGGGTCTGAGATCAGTGGTTATCCACCTAACCATGCTTATTAACTAGTCTGCTGAGGTGATTTCCTCTCCAAGCAGCAGCAGGGTCCAGCTAGAGAAAGGCTGATAGAAACAATTATTGCCTGACTGACAACATTTGGCAGCTACAATCACTCTGCTTATACTGTCTTCTGTTTTATTTGAGAGTATCTTCTAAAAACTGTGGCTTGGTTACAGGTTTATTGTTTGTCACCCATCTACCACCTTGATCACAATGTCAGGACAGATCCAGCCATGCTGCAAAAGGGAGCAGTGACACAGAAATGCGGCTGCAATCAAATCAGGTGACACAAACCAGTGGTGCTCATGGGAGGGGCTGTGACTAGTTTATCCACCCCAAATAAATCTGTCCCTGGGTAATCCTTTATTTTATGCCTGGCAGACAAGTTCCTGTATAATAACTTTTAAAAGAATCGTGACAGTGTGTGAGGCAGATTTAAGGATGACGTTTTGCTGGTTTAATTATCATCAAGCACTTGCTCTCCTCACTCCACTGGCTTCAATAAGGACTTTTTATTGTGTAAAGTTTTATGCACTCTGAGTGTAGGTGGCAGAATCTGATCCAAAGGGATTTAAGCAAACTTGTGGGTTTTCTTATTATTTGAGTCATGTTTTTACTGCTTTCCCTTTTAACACTAGGTTTAAATTCAAGTGTCATTTCCAAAGAAACAGCTATGATAATCTGTGGTGAGCTGATTAATAGCATTTACGCAAATTTCAGTGACCACAAAGTTGTGAATGTCTCTGTGTGAGTGATATACTTCTTATAAAGTAAATGAGTCTTCTTTCACATATTTAATAATACTCAGAATTCTCTTATCCTCCTCTTCCTCTCCAAATTCACTCTGAAGTCCTCTCTTTCTTTCATTTGTTGTTGTTGTGGCAAAGTTATTTTTTCTACAATATTTCCACTCACCCACAGTTAATCATTTATGGTCTTTTCCACTGCAAACATGCAGAAAACACGTAAAAAGGAAGTCTGTTATCACGCAATCAGCAACTCCGATTATAGCTTGATCAGAACTGACATCATTGAGGTTTCATTAGCAATATTAGATAAAAGCAAACTATTTTCAATCTCTTTTTTTTGTTTTTCTTTTGCAATGTCAAAGGAGACACTCACCCTGCCCCAACTGGTTCTGTTTGACAGTGACAGGACTGCATAAAGGATTGTTTTCACTTACCATCTCAAGACCATTTTACATGCCAAACAAATCAAATCTACACATCTCTCACCATCTTTATCAACCTGCCCAGGCAAAAGTTTGGAAGCATTATAACCTTTGACTTGTTAACTTATTTTTCTCTCTTTACAGCCTAAAGCAACTCTTAAAATGTAGAGGATGTACGTGCAAACAAGTAAGTTTTGCAATATACGTACTGGGGCAGAGAAATTCTCCCACTGACAAGATCTGATGAAGATAATGTTCTCCCCTGTGTTTCATGTTACATATTCTACCACAAGTTTGGCAGATATACCTAAACCAATTTTTGAAGTAAAAATAAAATAAGTACTTATCCCAGGAGATTTTTATTTTATTCTTAATATTTTTATTTTGTTATATGTATAGTCACAAATAGTGAATGAGAAAAATTGTTTTCCATTGGGGAATCTTGGATCCCTTAGAAAAATAGCTTTTTGCCTAGCAAAAACCACATTAATAATTTTATATTATCTATTTTTAATTATATAGTACTTCTTCAGCACTGTTAAAAAGAAATGGGCCAGACCCTGGCTGCAAATATGATTCTTCAAATTTGTCTCTCTGTAAGAACTTTTTTCTGCTGTTGACTTTTGTGAAAACCAACACCATCCTGAGGTTCAGTAAGAGCCTGTTTTTCCTGCAGATGTTTCCAGCTAGACTGAATCAGGAACATACTTTCACAGACTCACAAGAAGCAAAGCATTCTTTTTGAGGAGCCTGAGAAAACCCAGAGATCCTGGCAAAGGGAGATGAAACTTCATGATCTGCTTAGACTAGAGCCAGGGGAAAGTTTTTTAAAGCTTGCGGGTATTTAAGTGTGCACCTACAGGCATGTTTGGACAGTGAATGTAACCATTCAATATTTGATGGCTAAATTAAGCTATTGTTTGCCGTGAGATTGGAAGATCAATCAGGAGATTAAACATTCTGTGCCTTCCTTGACTGGTTTCTCTTCCTTGGGTACTTCTTACTGCCACTGTCTGAGACAGCATATGGGATTAGATGGAGCAGGTATAAACTACTGTGGTAGCTATTCTGGGCTTAGTCCACTTGAACTCCAAGTACAACATCCCAAGGAAGGATATTTGTAGCATTGCAAGATTATACCCTGAAGTTATACCTTAGAGACTCAGAAGATTAATGGATGTTCTCGTACCAAACTGGCTGGGAGGTTGAGTGGGATCCCATGACATGTCCAATTTAAATATGCAAGTGGTCATGCACTAGGCAGTCAGACTCATCTATGCTACTTATATCAGTAATAATTAAACTGTTAAGTGAAGAGACTTTGGAAAAGAAGACAGACTGGATGTAAGGTAGCATTAAGTTTTCATTGTATTATTTGGCATAATATCCACAGTGAAATATGTATGTTAAATCTTTCATAGAAGCTGTATTCGTTCTTTATAGAAGAGAGGGATGGAAAGTTCCTTCTTTCCATAAAAAGAAGGAAAGGAATTTAAAGAAGATGAAACATTGATTCTGGATAAATATAGAATTCAGTCACATATGGAAATTATTTAGAGATAGACGAATATTCAGTCTGGCTAGGTAACTGCATGCAGAAAAGCAGTCCTCCTCCACAACAGCTCTAAAGCAAAACAACAAAACACAGTCCAGTTTGTCCTGCCTTGACAAGGAGAAAGGACAACTGGAGGTTTCCCATGGGAATATTCTTTTCCTCAAAATGAGGTACTTGAAATACCAGGAAAAGAAGTATAGAAGTCAAATGGCAGAGTGAAATCTAGTAAAGGCAAACACTGGAGCCCCAAAAAAGCACCGGTCAAAGTCAAGGCAGCAAAACCAAGACCTCTGCATGAGGTAAAATGAGCACACTTCTGTACTCCCGATTACTTTAAAATCCCAGCTGGATATAACACCTGTGCAGACACTACATCTCTTCCTTACTCATATCTTTCCATAATCACCTCCTTTCATTTACCTATAACCTTCTATTCTCATACAGACACACCTATTCTTTGATCTTCATTCAGGTCTTTCCCCCACTCACATACACTTCTCATTAGCAGAGAGAAGATGCATCTGACAAGGAGAAGGGTTTCTGTCTGAAACGGGAGTTCAGCTGTGTGAAGGAAGAGGCTGGGTCTTTGGAAGAGGAGGTTAAAATTTTTTTAACAATATAGTAGCTTTGGGAAACAGATACATGTCTGAGTGGGGGAGGAGGTGGGAACAGTTAAGTGAGGAGAGCTACAAAGATATTTTCATACAGGTGAAGATAAACACAGTAAAACCATTAAAGTCTAATTTTGGAAAAACTTCTTAGAAGCCATTCCCGGTTAATTATTCTCTAGTAATAAATGAATAGAATAGTAAATGTTATTAGAATAATTTACTATTCATCAAGAATAATAAATGAATAGAATAATTCATTATTCCCACATCCTTGTTCTTTGCAAGCTCTGGCAAGCTAACTAGGGCACTAGGAGGAGTGTCTCAGGTAAAACAGGGAAACAATGAACTCAAAACTTGGAAAAGGGGTTTTAATTTTAGGTGAAAAGTTCACATATCTATCAGCATTTTGTAATTGCACTACTGAGCTGAACTATTACATTTGAGCCACATGCATCTTGACATACTGTGTGAAACCTACTTAGTTAGTTATTGCACAGAGAGCCAAATTTATGGAATCAGACTATGATCTTTTCAAACAAGCAGATTTTTTTCAGTGATTTCATTATTTTCCAGTCAACTTTTGTTGGCATAAACAGGTTTAAGCAAACTGATATGGCATTTGCCCAGGTAAAAGAAATTATAATTAATATAGCCTACATACAATTATCTTGCCCAGTTTCTTGGCTCCCCATATTTTATATAGATATGTGATGTACATATTTTTGATTTTCATATATATAATACACAAAAATTGTTTCCTCCATCAAATAATGTATAAATCCTTTCTTCTCTCACATGCTCCCCAGAGCTCACAGCTTTCCCTGTATCACAGGCCCACTTATGTCCATAGACCCACCAGGCGCTGTCTCCTAGAGCTGCATTTGCTTCATGCTCCATTTGCTAAGCATGCTACTCTCTACCAGCAGCCAAAGGTCACAATATATCACATCAACTGAATTTTTCTAGAACATCTATCTACAGTAAGTATGTTTTTAGGTATTTCCATTTAGAAATAGTTCAATGGTAAGAGTCGTGAAGGTGCTCTTATTGAGGCCAATATATTGCTTTTCACAGATTCTAAGACTTTTGTATCAGTAGACACTGCTTCTGTCCTACTCAGTTTATTTGATAACTTCTATGTTACCGGAATTTCTCAGGAAGTGAAACTAAATCCATTCAGAAACAGTTCAGCCCAGAAACATTCAGTGAAAGATTTTTTTTCTGATATGGGAAAAAATAATTCTTTCATACTAAGTTAATATTGTGTATTAGAGAAAACAATAAACTGAGTGTTGATCAGCTTAGAGTAGGGCACTAAGCATCCTTATAACCTTGGGCAAGTTAATTAATCTTTCCGTGACTCAGCTGCTAAGATGTAAAATGGAAAAAAATCTTTACCTTACTGCCTATCTTCCTTTTTCACTGTTGGTTTAAACTCTAAGTTCAGTGGGTTCAAGACTATCTCGTAACATTCATCTCGTAAATGGACAGTCTGGTCAGGTTTCTGCAGTGAGCACAGCTCACCTCAGTCCCGGGATGTGTCTGTGTTTTGCAATCTGTTTTACATAGCAGGTAAGCATCAGCCTTGCTCCATTCTCAGACCTCTCTAGACTATGGGAAGAGATAATAAACAAGCCTAGAGATAATCCATATGCATGGACAGTTTTAAAAGATTATTGACTTGTATTTATAATATACATTGAACATTTTTAAAAAAACAAAGAGGAGAGGTTGGGACCCAGAGATCAAGCTTCCATCATAATTCTTCTGTAGCCATATGTGTTGGGTGATATTGCAGTGTTCTACCTTTTGCTATGCATATATTTTCATAACACTACTGAAATTTTAAACTCAGGGAGGAATCTCTTGTCCTCTCTCTAAATTTAATATATAATAGTGATTCAAGGAAAAACTTTTAGATGTGGCACAGAACCAAAAATTTTGGACAGTCCTGGCCAAACCAGGCATCTGATTATTGCAACTGAAAAAGGAGAGACAGCAGAACAGTGTGAAGAAGAGGTTCAAGAGAGTATTTAAAGCAATACTTGAAATGCATGTGAGAATGTTTTTTTCAGTGATTTTCAGATGAGAATATATTCAAATATTTTTGGTACAAGTAACTAAGAAGGGATGTTTCTTACAAATGTTACAGAAAAATTCTAAAATCTATAGGGATGTTCATGAAACTTCCCAACAGAAGAGCTCAGTTTGTACCAGCTATAAAAATTGTGACTTTTGAGAGTGGTGTTGTTAGTTTTTGTCTGGTTTTGTGAAGAAACCTACACACCTAACTTTCAGAATTTTTCCGGTTTTGAGAATTATTCCTATTATAAACCAGGACAAAAAAGTTTGTTCATTAATGTTTTCATGGCCTAAGATACAAAAACATTCCATATTTGTCAAAATGCTGTGTTTAGCCAGAGAAGAGAAGAGAAGAGAAGAGAAGAGAAGAGAAGAGAAGAGAAGAGAAGAGAAGAGAAGAGAAGAGAAGAGAAGAGAAGAGAAGAGAAGAGAAGAATAGAAAGAAAAAAAAGAGGAAGAAAGTTATCATAGAAGTTACTCTAACATACTTTTTTACTCTAAAATGTCATTTTATTTTTATCTCCTTAATAACTTTCTGTTTTTAAAATGTAAATATTATTCTTTGAAAACTTTTAATCAGGAAAGTTTCTTAGCAGAATATTCTGTAGTTTGTGAATCATCCCCTTTTGGTAAAAACAAAGTTGGGAAAGAAAATTGAACTCTTTAGCTCACTTCTCTTATCTTTCTGCACCTTCTGACCTATATTTTTTATTCTGTATTTCACCAAACTTTCTGTTTAATGCTAATGTTTAAATGTAAATTTACAATCTAGTTGATACTATCCTTAACTTTCTCAGTACAGGGATATCAATTTCGTGATACTTCCTCTTAGAAGGCAGAGAGGCTGAGGAGAAGCTTCTTGTAAAATCACTGCTAGCCTTGGTAGATTCCCTAACAGTTTTTATTACTCACCTAAATACTTGAAAATAGAAAGGAATATAAAATAATGCCAAAAACTAAGGAAAATCTCATGCATTTAAGTTGATCTAGATCAAGGTTCTCTTAGCTAAAGAAAAGAACTCCTGATATGAACGTATTAATTAACCAACACCAGCAAGTATGAGAAAATGAAAGTCTCTCACACTGTCCCTGGGGGAAGACAATCGACAAAAAGAGGCAAGGTATGAAGTGTGCCATTAGGTGTGGTATGCTTGCAGGTGCACTTCATACAGTCATAACACCTGGGAAGGCAATTCCCATAATTTTCTTCTTGGAACGATTCTCAAAATATTTGTGATTAAAAGTACCCACAAACAGTGTGGGAGAGAGTGGGAAATTCCAGCTTTGACAGCTGATGGTCAGTCGCTACAAACTCAGTATGTTGCACATTGCTTCATGAGTATCTGAATTCTGAATTCAAAAACTGAGGCTTGGGGCTGACTCCTGTTCTTGTTAATTCAAGTTCCAGTTAAAAAAAAGACATTTCTTTACTCTTTTATGGTTTTGGTTCTGATCATGCAGGGATGAAGTGCACATTATTTTATTCTCATTTAAGTAAAACATGCCATTTCTACTTTTCTTTCTCCTCCTTTTTAGTTTAATGGAGATATACTTTGCAGTTCTCAAATCTGCAAGCAGTAAAAAATAAGCGCTACACCAACTTGTTTATCACAGTTATCAGTGCACTTGTTTGTGTGAGATTTCCTGTGTTAACAGAAACGAAACATACCATAATAGATGGCAAATCTATGTTTTTAGATTGTGCAACTGGGATTACTTCTTATGTTTTGTACAATTTAAGTTACTGTGCATTTGGAAAGAAAACGCTGAGGAATCCAAATCTAAAGTGAATCAATGTGCCTGTCAATATACCCAACTTTTCACCACAACTAAATTTAATTAAGGACAAAGAGAACACATTTAGACA
The DNA here is from genome assembly GCA_013397895.1 of Origma solitaria. Taxonomy (NCBI): domain Eukaryota; kingdom Metazoa; phylum Chordata; class Aves; order Passeriformes; family Acanthizidae; genus Origma; species Origma solitaria. Next base: position 884,773 of record VZRL01002494.1, on the reverse strand, counting down.
CCTGCAACTACAAGATAAAAATCCATTAGCTTTGAGAAAAGGTCAAAGATGTTCTTGAATAACTTCAGAGGAAAATGTCTTAAAATAAACTTGTAGTTTAACATCAACAACAATAACATAGGTAAACTAATTTGAGGAATTATTTTAATCTTCTGTTTGGGAATCAAGCAGTCTTTTTTCTTCTGTAATATCTCTGTATGCTCACCAACAAACCCAGCATATTTCCCAAATACATACAACATTCTCCCTACTAAATGGTTTCAATAAATATTTTGCTTTTTGAATGCCATTGGTTTATTTATTTTTAAGTGATTGGAGACATTTTTCAAGTAAATGTTTCTAAAAGTGCTCATGTCTAACAATTTTTATGAGGAGAGGTTTGCCATCACACCTATATTGCTTTCAGTACATAGCTGAAGGACACTTTCCACTTGAAAGTCACCTTGATCTGAATGTCAGCAGCCTTCTGTCCCATACCTCACATATTATTTAACAATGCCTCCACTTTTGCCACTTAGCTTTTTGCTTCCATTACCAAATTCCCTTATGATTACTTCCTTTTTAGGTTTAGCTGGGCATGTTTGATCTTCCACACAGAATAGGGCTTCCTACTAAAGTCTGAAAAACTAATTAGTCACCTGCAAATAGACATCCAAGGATTTTATCTTCAAGGGAGAATTTGGGAGTAAAGTATCCTTCTTACCTGAATACTTCTAACCAAAAACTTCCTAAGCTATATCAGTGACAGCAAAGTCAAAAGTCATTGTAGGTTTCTTCGCTAATCATCTGTGAAATAAATAAATAAAATTTTCTCAGACTCAAAAAATACCTTAAGCCAGATTTTCTATTTTAGACATGAATGCCTCATACATTCTTGCAAATGTATGATGTATGCATGCAAATCAGATCTTTACATCTGCCTACTTCAGGGTGTAGATATTTCTCTATATATGTGCAAATAAGCAAGTATTTTTGACTAACATTTAAAAACAAGCAAATTAAAAACATATCCATGTCCTTACATCTGAAATGAATGGTTTTTATACGCATTATCACCTGTATACCGGCCAATATTAAAAAGCTGATTTAAGGATTATAACGTGGGACTGAGGATTGATTTGGGGAAATTCCTAAGTACAGCTTCATTGCTGGGAGTCTAGACCACAACAGCAAGAGGAATCTTGACTGCCTTGTTCAAGAGAGAATTCAGATCTGTGGTACCAGACTAAAAACCAAAGGAAGCAAACAGCAAATAAAAGCAGACTTGTTCTAATCTGTGAATTATATCAAATCCTTTTCTGGCTAGAATGATTACCTGAAAAGCCTGAGGAAATATATGTATCATACAAAGGGTCAGTCAGGGTACTGGGAAAATAGAGTTTAATATTTAATAAATACTTGAGTTTTCAGAATTTTTCTTAATGAAAATTCTGAGAAAAACTATACCCTGAAAAAGGAATAGAAAAAGCATCTGTACATGACAGGTGAGCAGACAAGTGCATGCAAGGCTATGGAATCAGTCTTTCATTTTCCCCAATAATTGTTTATACTAAATATATCACCTGCTAATACCAAGTAAATCACCACCCAGCAGAAACCTCATTGTAAGATACTTTTAAAAAAACAATTTCTGCTTTCTTTAAGATTTTCACTGCCAGTCAAAACATCACCAAAAGGGACTAAGTTCTCCCACCAAATTTGTGAGAAAAAGGAAGAAGATGACTCTCTTTTCCTTTAAAAAATACAATCAGAACAGTGGAAATTGCAAAGATTATTTCTGGAGAACTCAGTAGCCTTTAATGCCAACATAGTCTTGTCCTATTGCTGTCTGCTTCTTCTCTCTTATTAGTAGTCCCTTAGCCCAGAAGAAATGACAGTGAAAAGGTAATAGAAATTAAAATCAATTTTCAAAACATTTGAATAGTAAAAATGGCATTTGAACAGCAATAGAAATAGAAAAAATGCTTCTGAGATCTATCTAATTGTGGTAAAGGCTTTTTAATGAGAAATGGTATGTCTCTGTGCTGTTTCATAATTCACTGTGCCATTCTCAATGCCTCTATAGTTTAAATACAATAAAACTTTAGTAGGATTTTGAATACTCCCCAAGTTAACAGGTAAGCCAATTTAATGCCATAAAAATAGATGTAACTCCAGAGATTTTAAATAGTTTAATCAGGTGTAACCATTTCTTCTAAAGTTCTGTGATATTTTCTATCATGCTAAAAAGCACTACAGCATAGCCAAATGCGTGGCTACAGGCAGCTACAATGACTGATTTCATCTCATGTGTCTTTTGCTGAGCAGTGAAATCATTCTGCACAAGCCAACACAGGTTTGGGAAAACCTACAGAACTTGTGCTCTAACAAAAAAACTACTCAGTTTTGGCTTTTGTGATTCTAGTATAGCAAACCCACATAAGTTTGATGGGAAAGGGAATAGTCTTTCTGGTTTTGGTAACTTTTGGGCAAAAATAGCACTTTGTTAATACTCTCATGCATAAAGCTGAAAGTTTGCCATTGATTTAATATGACTACCCACAATAAAACATACCTATTAATCCTTTTATTTGGAGAGAAAACCTTGATCAGTTCACCTTGCTCACCCTTGATGGAACTACCGCAAGCCCTTTATCAGCTGCTGCCTTTGCTGATGATCAATAGGCAAATAAGACTTCTAGACCATTTTTCCATTTGCCCTGCAATATGTTTTGCAGTAGGCAAGAGTTACCACCCGTGCTGCTCCAGTCCTTAGGCCATACTCATTTTTCAAGGCTCACTAAATACAGATCTGTTTAGAGCTTTTTTTCTCTCTTAAATGTAATGTCTTTTTGTTTATTTTATATTTTATTGTGCACCCTCCTACATCCCCACCCACTATTTACCCCATGTGGTAACACAGCAGAAAAACAAGGTTTGGTCTTGTCCTGGGAATTTATTTTATGTTATCACTAGTTTGCATTTATTAACTGGGTCCTGGGGGAGATATGACATTGACAACATTTGTGATTTTACTGTAAGTTTCACAATAATTAGCCCTCTTATTTTGTTTTTTAAAAAAAGGCAGGGAGAGGGAAATTAAAAGAAAGAGTTTGGGGATGATAAAATCTCAAATTCTGGAAGGTTAAAAGAATACACATGCACATTTCCAAAAAACAGATACATTGCTTTTAAAAATCACGCAACTTTTTAAGCTGATCTCATTACTTAAAAGCCTGATTTGTGATTCTGAACACTTGGGGTTGGCAATATGGAGTAGTTTAGCACAAATTGCCTGGGTTTTATTTCCTACCAGTGGTGATAAAATAGAGTAGAAGGATACGTGCAGTAAAGTTAATCTGATTCCTTTTAGAAACCTGCTTTTTTCCTTATTTTCCTTATTATTCATTGTTTATCCCCGTTCTAATAGATTCTTTCCTTTTATTTGCAGCCTAAATGAAGGCAGGATATTAATCTTCCCAGAAACCAAATTCATTAAAAAAATTTTACTACTTGCTTTGAGTTGCTCCAACTTTCTTATTCTTATTCAAGCTTGGAAAACTCTAGGTTTACTGGGCACTAAAGCCTCATTATCTATACTGAATTAAAGTTAGCCTTAGCTTTTAAAAGGTCATTATACAAAATGGTGGGTAGCCATATTTTTACCCATACTGTTACCTCTTCAGCTTCACATTTAGAGTTTTTTGCCTTTACCTCAACATATTACCTTAATTACCTTTGATGAAACAATTTTCCAGCTGCAGTTGCTTTGCTTCTTTAAAAAAAGGGGGTTTGATTGGCATTTGTAAAGGAAAGTAGATTTCAAACAATATTTAAAGACTGAAAATGTCTGTTATGTAACTAAAAAAATCTAAAAATGGAAACAGGTTTTAGTTATTAATATGGAATTTTTAGAGCATGAAACAAATGGATCCTATCATGCATGAATCAGTATGAACTACTGAACATACCTTTTTATTCATTGCTGCATAAATATTCTGTGACAGATTATGATTTGTAGTGAATTAAAGAAAAATATCAAATGGCAACAGAAACAGAAAAGGATACCCTGACCTACTGGTAAGTGTTATTTGTGTTCTCATGACAATCCTTGATAGCAATGAGATGAGAGGAGGGGTCACCAGTAATGACCTAGTAGTACTGCGTCTTGGTGAAAAGCTGCAGATTTGACACAACACCTAGAAAATACCATTTATCTGCTCTAAAAGATTTTCCCGTGTCTATTTGGATACTATTTACTCACAACCGCATTTGTAAGTTTTGTCCTAATAGCTGAAGTAATAGGAAAGTAAATGAGAAAATAAATCTATAAGGATAAGCCAAACCCACTCCATAACAGCTGCACAGAGTATAAGCACAACACATCCACTGAGTATATCCATGGGACCTGCCTGCACTGTTCTGTCAACTTTCTCTTGAGAGCCAAGATCAGCCTTAGATGTGAGCAAAGTGAAAGTGCCCCAGGGTGAAGGGACCCTGTTTGTATCCATGCTGCTTGACCCAGGCACGAGTTGCTCCAGACATGCTGATTATTCAACAAGCCTCTGTAGCACCCCTGAGAAATCTCAGGTAGCCCTTGAGTTGTGCCCCACTTGTGAATCCCCCAGGCTGTTTGCCTTAAGTAATTGTCTGCCTCTCACCATTATCTACCAGCTCTTCTGTTTATCAGGAAAATGTGGGAAGGAAGGAGAGAACATGAATCCAGACCCCTAGGCCATTAGCCTTCTCCAGTTTCCAAAGAACTGTCTATACCTGTATCTGGCAACATGCAATAAAACAGCAGAACAAGTACCTGCCCCACAGGCTTAGCCTGCTGCAAACCTTGACTGAACACCATGGCCTTTCCCACTGGAGAGGGGACAACCAACATATCCCACAGTCACCCTCCTCACTCCCAACCTGAATGTTCTCCGGAAGAAAACTTTGAACTCGGCCTTAGAACAGCAGAGCCTACCAGAGTCCTCAGGGGAGAGATAGAAAATCCTCATGGTGCTTCCCTGTGGAGGAAAAAAGTGTGAATTTGAAGGCAAGGTACCTGCAAAAGCACTGAGTCAGAAGATAAGCTGCTGATTGCGTGAAATTGTGCCAGCATGGCCACTCAGAGGGAGGAACAGGAAAGTGGGTTGGATGATACAACACAAGGTTATACCCCAGCTACCAAAACTACTCCTCTCCCCCAGCACGTCCCTGGATTTGGATGCAGGTAGGCCTCTCACCAGTTCAGAAGAGAAGCACCTGAGCACGTCTGCTGGGTTTTGGGAAAAGCTGGATGCCAGGCCCAGGCTGACCCCACACCAGAGGCTCTTGGTCACCCACCAGGAAGTAAGGAAACGGCTGCCGGCCCAGCTGGCCCCGCGGCTGTGATCCATCATCAGCTTCTGCCAGGGAAGGTGTTTCCACACAGAACACGGCCCTCTGGCAACACGGGGTAGGGTGAGGAGGGCGAGGAGAGCCCACCGCCCCTTGAGGCCAAAGGACAGAGGTCTGTCTGCGCAGCTGCCCCTTCTCACCTCTGGTTGTGGTCAGTCACACTCACAGACTGTCCCCATGGGCCACCCGGAGAGTTTCCCCGCAGTGGGTGCGCAGGCCATCCTGCCTAGCACACAATACCAACAGCTGAATAAATTTCCAGTGTAAGCGTTTTCAGAGGCATTTTTGTGAGCACTTTATGATTTCAAGGCTGTGAAGTAACCGACCCCGCTCTGTGGGGCAGGTGGCAGCATCCTCAGGCAGGGGTTCACCCAGGGAAATAAAGGAGAGTGCCTCTCCAAAACACCTCAGCCACATGACTCTGAAAATGTCCCTCAGGACTATAGAAGGACACCCGGAACCAAGGGCAGGCATCTTGGCATCAATGGGCTGACTGTGGGTTAATCTATATGCAATACAGAGGAACCGCAGAAATGAAGATATTAAACAAAAAATGTGGAGGCGTTCATTTTTTGTGAGTATGCACAGACATTGTGAGAAAATATCTTCTCTTTCAATGTTGTTTAAAAAAGCAACATGGCAAGTACTATAGAACAGTATACAAAGTTTCCTTATTCCTTTACCCACTGACAGCTTTACATATGTAACATAATATGGTATATGTGCTTGCAAAACATATATTTACATCATTAGTCATTCACAGAATAATGAATTAATTAACATCAGAATATTTCTGATATCAAGATGAAGCAGTCCCGTTTGAGTTTTTTGTTTAAAGGGAAATACATAGGTCAGACATTATATTAATCTCTTAGTTTCACACATAGATTAAAATTTTAATACTTTGTGGCTAAATCTCACTACCTCAAAAGCAAGGGATAGAAATCCCCTTTAACCAGTCTCATTTATCCTTCATTGGTTTTTGATGAGTATCCTACTGTTATCTACAGAGCACCTAGCACCACCAACAAAATCCAGACCTTGGACTTTCTATTGTGATTCCTCTGTTAAAAAACATGGAAGTGGAAGTGGAAGAGGAAAAGATGATGAAGAGCAGCAAAGAGGAGCTTTCCACTGGTAGTTCCATGAAACACTCCTATGAAAAATTATGCCAGGCTTGAAAATACATGTCAACACTTTTCTACCACTATGAGTGAAAAGAAGCACCCATCATCTATGAACTTCTACAGTAAGAGAAGTGTGGCACATACACAATTCCACAGTGCTCCATACAAATATTACTATATTGTCAACCACTCTAGCTGTGACACCATGCCACTGTTTCAGGATTTTTTTCAAACCTTCTGTAGAGAAGTTTCTTTAGTGTGGCATGTTAACAGTAGCCATCAATCCCGTTCAGGCTGAACTCTTGGAAATTAGTAACTCGTGAAAAATAAAACCCTGCCAAACAAAGAAATCTGGCACTATACTTAACAAAATGTAGTAGAACTTTTCTGCAAATCAAAGAAATGCAATTGCAATTGCTAATAAAACCCTAAAAGGAAGGCTTTTAGAGTGATAGGCAGATCAAGCCTAGAAAAGGAAACAGAGGGACAGGAAATGAGCAGAAGTGTTGGTTTCTCTTGACTTATGATCAGGGTATTTAAAGAAATGTTTTCTTTCCTGAAAGTCAAGAGAAAGAAAAAATATGGAGACAAACTATAGTCAGTTCAGACAAGCCTTTTAGAGCATCTTTTGCTCTGAACCCATATGACACATTAGGCTGTTGATATCTTGAAATAGCTAGATGAACCCTACACTTTTTCCCTCTACCTAGTGGTTATCTCAGCTGGATACCTTTTTTTTGTAAGGACAACATATCCCAGTATTTTACGTGTGAATGACGTGAGCCTTCATACCTGTGTCTAGGTGAATTTAGAGCACTAGTGGTAAGTTAAGTAGGTTAGAAAAAGTAAGATGAGTTTTGCTTCTCAAATGCTTCCTTAATCACATGTTTCTGAAACAAACTTTATTTTATTAACTGACTTAAAATCAAGGGCTTAAAATCTCATTGGGAGCTAAGTGTTAAAGACTTTACAAAATTGAATTATTTTAAGTGTTCATAAGTGGAATTAGTGCGAAAATTTCAGGAGATAATACATTTTGCTACATCTTCTTGTTAAAGTCCTTTTTCCAATAAAACCCAGATATTCTTATCCTGCATAAGAGATGATACTGCCTTGCACTGTCTTTTCATTTAGATTCCATGTATTTATCTTACTTTTTAAATTCTAACCTGAATTCACAAATACTATAAAGGAAAAACTTACAGATATATTATTTTCCCTGAATCAGCTTTTTCACCATTCCCAAGCAGATGTATTGTATTTTTCATCACATCAATTTATTACTGCTTTTTTGGTAATATTTATTAAGGGTATTTGTTCTCCCACCTTTGTTTATCTAGACACCTATCTTTGTCTATCTAGACACCTAGAATTATATACTTGGGGATTTTTTTCAGAATCAATGGTTACATGCTACATGCTTCTTTCGACTGGAGTTCAGTAATCTGAAGTTCCCAGTTCTGATTTCCTTATCTTTTTTCCAGCCATCAATCTTGCTCTTAGTCCTGATGGTTAAAGTCATCACCTAACTTAAAGCACTCCTTGCATTACTGGAGCCAAATCTAGGTGATGTGCTGTCTTTAACCCCAATTCCTGACCTTACAGCCCACCTTTCCTCTCCCTGCTCTGTATATCCTGAAGAACTATTTTTGCCTAAAGATTCTGCCTTTGAGGCAGATAAAGATCCAAACAACCGCAGAAAGCTTTGTAATGAATGCCAACACCTTGAACTATACTCAGGAACTAATTAGCAGTTGATGTAGTAACAAGTCAAGAAGCTGTTAATTCACAGTAAAAAAAAAGTCAAGTTTACTTGAGTAATTCATTGTCAACACACTCATTTAGACAGGTGTTTACAACTGGCACACATACATAGTACATATGTACACACATCTGTCATGGACTGTATATATACACATGCTGAAGTTTACAGGTGATACTATCTCACTAAAGTGTACCAAGTATATTCTTGAGTAGGACTTTCCCTGGTTTAAGAAAGCAACTTATTTTACTGGGGAAGATGTACAGGCATTCATTGCCAGGATCCTGCAGGGATGACTGCTTTATGTAGTTGAGGAACTTACTGAAGGTCACAAATCCAGTCTTTATTCTCAGCAACCAAAGGGAGTCAGTCTTCCCTCACATCTCTTTGAGAAGAGATCCTTTCCACCAGCAGTGCATGCCAAGTGATATGGAGATAACACATAACAGGATTTACTGCATTAGTATGAAAAATGGAGATTGGTCATGTGTTCTCATGACACTCCCCTAGGTTATGCAGGTTCACTATGCTGTGGTGTTTCACTCAGCACTTTCCCTGCTTATGATTTCATGTAGAGCTCAGGAGTGTTTTTGACAGGTCCCAGGCACTGCAGCTGGTCACCCCAAGATGTTCTGCTCTGCTGCCATGCTCTCTGCACCTTCATAGGCCGTGGGAGTTTCTCTGTACAGTACTCCAATTTCCATTCAGAAAGTAATGCAATTGCATTGGATCAAGACAGATGTTTCCCATGGTTCTTTTTACTGAAGCTGTGCTAGCACCATTTCAAAGAGTAGCTGAGCTACGTGGACAAAACACCGGTAAATGTCACAGTATCCCTGCCTAAATATAAACAAATTGCCATCAGCAAATGTATAGTCAGGTGATGGCCTGTGCCTCAGGGCAATGAAGGTTTACAAGATCACTGAAAACACATTCCTCCTCCTACATTTTTTTCTTCAAGTAAATATATTGGTATATTGCTTTCAGACTCACCCAGCAAAATCTGTCTAGTGCTGCTGGTAATCAGTCACAGATCTTTAGGATGCCAAACGCTAATTTTCTAGAGCTGTGCTGGGTTTTTCCTGGAGTGATAGTGACAGATATCTATGTATGAGCTCCCCTATGCACGAAGAATCACATGGAAAGCTCTCAAGAAATATTTTGCTCCTTAGCAGTAGGTAGTCTGGTGCTTATTTTGGTGAGGGCAGATCAATCACCACATTTTTTTAGTGACAATGAGCACCATATTCTCCTACATCATAAAACACAACAGAGAAGTAGTTATGAAAGTGTTTGTATAGTTAGGGTTATACAGTTATGCTGCAGCCACTGTTCCAACACAGACTTTTTAACTGCCATGCATTGTAATTCCAATACATAAAGGTGAGATTCATGATATCACAAGACTTGATTAATCAATATTAGTTTACTATTCACATGGATGTTCTAAAATTATAAGATCGATATTTTTAATTTTATTTGAGGAATGGAATAAAATTTCTGCTGTGATGGTAGTAACACTAAGATATTCTCCTTTACCCCAGTCATCTTGAACTCAAGATGATTCAATGATCTCTTCTTGATCACTGAAGATCTCAATTATCTTTTGTAACTTTGGCTCATGAAGCCTTTACCTGACACTTGTACAGTGATATATAAGAAGATCTGTACCAAAGCAAACACCCTGTTTCTAACAAGTCTGCATACAGATATTCTGGAATGGGTATAAGAACAAGACAAAACTGTGACACTGCTTCCCCTCCCAGCTCAGAAATGTCTTCATGCTAGAAAAAGTTCAATGGGGACTTATTTGATGCATTTTTCCAGTTGCATTCTGAATTAATGAAATATTTTAACATCCATAATGTCCTGTGCCAGGAGCTGCACAATTTAAATATACACTATTTGAAAAAGTGTCCCCTATTGGTTTGATTTAAATCTGTTGTCTGCATAGGAGTAAAGATCTTAACACCCCAAGTGGATGTGGGATCAAAATTGTGTATTTGAAAGCTTTAGGAATAGAAAGAAGATACTGAAGCTAGAAGTGAAAAAGAAGTATTCTTCTGTTTTGGTATGAATTTTCTTATCTTTTGATTACTGTGATAGGACCCAAGGAAAACTATTCTTGCATAGGATGGAACAACAAATAAGCATCTGGTAATTATATCCCCCTCAATGTTTTACTTGGCATATTCTAGTCCAGCTGGAGAATTATCTGGGATAGGATTTACCTATGGCACAAAGCGATACAGTTTCAGGCATGACAATTGTACACTGGCATCAGATAAGGAGGTCCTGTCTCAGCTCTAGCATTTAGGCAAGGTGACTTGTTAAGTGTGTTAGAACATTGTCATAGGACAGTATAGGGCACTCAGGTGAGCAAAGAGCTGACCCCAGCACCCAACAAAGTCATGTGGAATAACCCAGGAGGACTTAGACACCTATTAGCTGTTCTATGAGGAGCATACAGCCCTTCACACTGCAGCAGGTCAGTCTAGCCCACATCTCAGTAAACCTATTTGCAAACTTTAGTATCTTAAATTAAACTGTAATAAAATTTGCAACAAATGAGCATTCAATGTGAAAAGAAAGTGCTTTAACATTTGAGGACCGAAGCTAACTTGCCACAAAGATGAAGTGTACAGTGTTTGCCACAAATACGAAGTGTACAGTGGATCTTGCAAACTACGACTTAATTATTCTATTTTGTTCCCATTGAGAACCTGACACATAGATGCTTTGTAAAAACAAGTATGTAGGTCTGTGGCTTTCATCCTTGCTAAGGAGTTATTCCTGTTTCACTCCAAAAATTAAAAAATCAAAAATAGTATACGTAGAGGGGCATATTGTCTGTATGGCTACCTGTGTACTGGGTCAATACAGTATTCCTTTTGTACATGTTAGCATCATTTGTTTCCTTTGTTGATACAATGATTTTGTTATTGTTGCTGTCAGTAGCAAGGGTGATAATGGATTTGTTATTCATGGAATTATCTATCTATGACTGGGAAGCAGACCTGACTGTAGCACTCGTATTTCTATAATATATCTGTAATTACGCATTCAGGAAATTTGACAGCAAAATGTCAAAACAAAAGCAGATTTGCTCTGTTGAAGGTGCTTGAAGACAAACAGCGTTACATCAGAAGCTTGTATCTGGTTCAGACAGGCTATTTACTGCAACAAAAAAAATAGCCTATTGAATTACTTTCAGCCTTCCATACCTCATGTTAAAGGGCTACTGTGGTGCCCTGTCACTTACTTATCAGCAGCACAGGGGGCAACGATGAACAGGAGTCACAAAACGAGAAAGAGAAAATTATCACTTCAGAAGAATGATTTCCTGTAGCTTTGAAAAGTGAGGGTTTCCTTCAGTAGCATTTAGTAGTTATGGCTGAGTACCTCTCTTACATTACAGGCATTGCTAACACCCATGTGAGGCATTATTGATTGTCGCACAAGACAATGCCTGCTTGCTTGTTGGAGTTACTGTAGTGCTCACAGGAGGTTGTACCAAGCTCCAAAAAGAAGCAGTGATAAATTCCCTCATTCTATGTGAAGGGCAATATTTTTTTTCCCCTTACCAGTATCGACAGTCTGACAGCTTCATACGGTGGTGTCTATGAATCACTGAACAGGCAGTGGGAGTTAATTCCATGAAAAAAATTAGAAGGTGATACATTTCATTATCGTTGAAAGTGGAATTTAATTGTATACCAAAGAGGAACTTAGCACCAAAAGAGTTTTGTTCACCAAAAGAATTTAGGCTTCATGCATTCAATTTTTCAAAAATATATGATTTCATCACTGTTATTTCCAATGACTATAACAAAATTGCAAATAGCACTAACATTAGGCTGAATCTTTTTGCTCAAATCTTTTACATAAGTGGTAAGAAAAGACTGAAGAGGAAATTACAGTTTCTTGCTACAGACAACAGGTGTGACTTCTGTACCTGCACTGAAGGTTTCCAGCAGACCCATATGCAGAGAGGCATCTGAGCATTCAGTCTGGAAAATCTATGGTGGCTGTCACACAACACTCTCTCTCTTCACCTTCTTAATTCTTATTTTGCTTTTGACAGTTGGTAAGTCATCTTTTTAATGGCTCACCACAGTTTTAATGCACAACTTCAGACCAAATTGTTTGAAACCATGACTTAATTCATGGAATCTATTAAAAAATGTGTTGACAGCCTTCATTCCAGGAAGAAAATGTTAATTACTTGTATCACAGTAGCACTCAAGATTCAGGCCATATTGCCCTAGATTATAGATATGCATAGTTCTTGTATCTGTTTTTTGCTCAAAATGAAATTGACTGATGTGAAATAGTGCCACACTTATTTTGCACAATACAGAGCTAGCTGTTACTATTGTATAGGTGAGAAATGGTGACAAAGGCTTGTTAAATGAAGCATTTAAGGTTGCAAGGGGTCTATGGCAGAGGAAATAATCACTCGCTCACTTTCTCTGGCACAATAAGAAAGAATCACCTTTCCAGAGGATATAATGTCCATATGATACTAAAGAAACTATATGATGGAGAAGCAGGGCTTTTAAAAACAGGCATTTCCTACATTATACATTTTCTTCTGAAGCTCAATTTTGAGATATCCTTGGGTTTGGGTCTCAGAAAAAAAGTACCCTACAATTCCACCAGACCCAAAATGCTTCCAGCTGGGATTTTAAAATCTGGGCCACCCAGATCAGTGGCCGTTTGTGAACATTTGCTCTTACAACTGTGATTTGACCTATATAAGAGAGTAATTCAGAAAATGTCTGGAGTCTTATTTTGTTCAACAGATCTGTAACTGATATGGGCTAATGAAATATCATTCACCATAGTTCCTAGCCAGATTCACAACAACTTCTTGGTCCATCTGTTCACTGAAGACACAGCATTTTACATATCTCTTTGTACCCATATTTGTAAAGTCTGTATTTAACTTCCTTCAATATATTTATGATCCTTTCTCAGTCAGAAATACAGAAACGAGTGCATTCAAGAAATAGAAAATAATATAGGTTGGGTACAAAAAAAGCCATAAACCCCCCAACTTGAAAAAAACCAACCAAAAACCAAAAATCCAAAACCCAGCATGCTTGAATGTTTACTGCATAATCTTTTCCTATTCAAAAATACATATTTATGTGAATTCAATTCAGAGTTGCTCTTCTACCAATAAAGAACTAGACATAGCTAAATTGAATAGCACATGAATAACAAATAGGCTAAATATTGATCATTCAAAATATTCACTAAGTACTTAGAAATTTTAACTACTTTAAAAGAATGAGAACTGTGTCTGCTAATGACATCTTCAGCAAAAGGAAAATGAAACTAATAAGTAAGGATTTTATTTTATGCAACTTCTGTGGATGGTTATTACCAAGTTTTACATACATATTTTTCTTACAGATATTGGTTACATGTTGGAAAAATTATCATATTTTTTAAATAAGCTGTTCACTCATTCATTAGAATTTCTGATTATCAAGTTTTGTTTCTCTGTTTATAAGATATACATAAAGACAGGGGCTCTTTAAACTAATTTTTTCCCAACAATGCCATTTAGTGTACATGTAAATGAAGCCATAACATTTAATAAAATGTGCCAAGTCATAAACATCGAAGATTTTTATTGGTTAAAAGGATCTTCCTGAAATAGTTAAGTTTGTCTTCAGCACTGTGGCTGTTTTCTTTTATTGTCTTAACTGCCAGGAAATGAAGCCTGATTATAAAAGACTGATGGAAAAAAAAGTTAAAGGAGCCCACATTTCATTTATGAATTTTTAAAGAGACATATGCACAGGTAACTCTTATAAAGACTGGCTAGGTACAAACAAGACAGTGTGTAAATATATTTATTTGCAATAAAAAAAAATTGAATCTCCAAAGTTGTGGTGTCCCACTGATGTACTTTTCTTTCTTTTTTGAGTAAAAAGCTGTTGGCAAAAAGGGGTTAAATACAGTTTCTAAATGAAAAAGGGTTTTATTGTGTCAAGTGTCAGGAAGTGAGTAGAGGTGCAAAGGAAAGAGAGAGCGAGAGAATAAGATCGTTAGAGCTGATACCATGAAGTGTAACATAAATTCAGAGATGACAGAGCAGGTGAGGTCTTTGAAATGCAGCCATCACAATAATGTCACCTACAGCTGAGGATCCGTAGAAGAAAAAGAAAGGAGAAGGAGTAAAAAAAAGAAAGAAAAAAAAGAGAGAAGAAAAAGCATAACCGCAATCCAAATGTGATCTAAATACAGAGCAACAGACTTTACTACAGAGCAACAGACTTTACTATATGGAGCCTACTGAAAAGATTTAAAAAAAAAAAATTCTAGTAAGCATTGTGTAAAATAGTAATAATATCATGCAGACCTTTCATAGGAAGTATGTTATCTCTCCTTAGCAAGTGAGTTGCTTGCAGTGCCAGATTCTGCCTTATAGAACCAAATTAGATACATAAATTGCATGAACATTTGGCCCTACACATATTGTTACTTTGACTGTTCCTTTTATCTTGTCAGATACCACAAACTTTGTCAACTTTATTTGTACTCACTGTGATAAATTCTGTAGTAGTGCACATAAGTGTAGGTATTTGCCCCAATAGAGAATGTTATCTTATGCCAGACATACTTTTGTTTCCATGTAAAGCTTCTTCATGGCTATCCAAGGAAATTTTGTCAGGAAATTGTCCTTCTATTCTTTTCTCCTAGTACCACAGTGTTTCACCTCATAGGTAACATGCTGCTCTTAACCCTCTGAGCTACATTCATCCTATTGGTTTTGCCTGAGGGCAAAATCCCACAGCCAGGACTACTCAAAGATCATAGAGAAGCGAATAGGAGTGTTACTCACACAAGGCTAAAAGCCCCTTGTCTGGTTTGATAGACGAGGTGACTAGGTTTTCAGTTGGTATAAATCAATGTTGCTCCACTGCAATGGCAGAGAATTAGTAAGTTTCAGCCAAGGAAGTGGTGCTGCATGTGCCACACTTTCATACTATAGCAGATATTTGTTACACCAGGAAACAGAGTTGATGTTACACCAACCTTGTCAATTAAAAAAAAAAAAAAAAGAA